>JANUWF010003400.1:242579-405079 GCA_026120185.1 Voacanga thouarsii | reverse complement strand
CAAGGAGTGAGAATAAGGAGAAAAGATATGCAATGAAGAAATATCTCAATTCTATGACAAGTGAAGGAAAAATATCGTTCAACCAATTGATTCCCAATCCTAAATACCAATATGAGTTTCAGAATCAAATTTCACTCATTTTTCAAGTTATCAAATTCTATTCTTAGATTAATCAAATGGTATCTTCTACCTCTCTAATTAAAACTAAGAAGCATTAAAAACAACTCAACTAAATAATTAATATCCCTATATTCTATGCAATACTAAAGTCTTTTTAATGGAAGAAATAATACCCCTATATTTTCGGCGATATTAACCTCTCTTTGATTACCAAGTCTTTCCCTTAGCTTTCTTTTTCAATCCAATTAAGAGAGAACACGATGGTGAATTGATTAGTCTTGAGTTAATTAATTTAACACATAAAATAAAGTAATCATATATTTAGAATTAGTATTCAATAGGTCTAGAAAAAATTTAACACAAAATCATAGAGTAAAAATATCCTCAACTACAATTAAAACGTATAAATCTAAATTCAACAGAATAGAATTACAAAGAAAGATAAAAGAAAAACTCATAGACAAGTGTAATCCCCTTCTCTATTACAATCTTCTTGATAAAGCTCCTATTCTTTTCCAAGATTTCCTTGATCCTCCTTATTCTTGGTGTTTTCGTAATTCTCTTGGAGTTTTCTAATAATATGTTTATACAATGTTGAAAACTATAAAAACAAGTTTAAGGGTTCTTGTTTTATTGTGTTTACAGGAGTTTAGATTACCAAAAAGTCAATACAAGAGTCCTAATTTGCATCCAAATTAATTTCCCAAGATTCTACAACGAAGTTTTCAAATTTTGGTATGAAGAGGAAATCCCGCCGCCACAACTCCAGTAGACAGCCAATACTGGTTGGAGTAGATGACCCGACGCCAATTATACTCTGTTTCGAGTCCGAAATTGCTCTATTCCGCCCCTGTTTTCCAGAATTGAGCTGGCCCAGATTAAACCCACTGAACTGGCATTGGCTTGTTTTTGTATTTTTTTCAACATCTTTTCAATATTTCTTCCATCTAAATTAAATCTACACATAAGATAGCAAATTGATGGGAATCAATAGCCATTTGAACACTAAATCATAACAAATATAACACAAACGACCCTCAAAATATGTATACATTTAGCCCCTATCAATTCTCCCACAGTTAAGCTTTGCTTGTCCTTAAAAAAAAATTAAACATACCATGCAAATAGCTTAATTAATCAAAAAGATTTTAGAGAACATGGCCATTATAGTAAGGATATTATCCTTCTTCTAGTTCAAGAATTCAATCCAATACCTATTCAACCAAGCTAATTTTATATAAACATATGTATTAAGCTAGATATAACAAAAACCATTGAAGTTGAGTTAAACAAGTTCATATTCATTCAATGTGTTTCACCCCATTCCTTAAGTAAAGAATACAAATATTGTGATTCATATAAAAACATATCATTTAATACAATAAATTATTTTGTACATTTATATAATTTTAAAATTTTATATGCTGTAAATAATGTCATCAGTTTTATTAAACGATTTATGCATATATATGCATATACATACAACACAACATATATATATGCACACATACACACACACACACACAAAAACATAAACACATACACACACATACATATATATTTATACAACACATATATATATATACACAACACACACACACACACACACACACACACACACACATATATGTACAACACTTATATATACATATATATACACACACACAACACATATATACAACATATTCATATATATATATACATATATATGTACACACAACACATATATATACATGTATATATACACATACCTATATATTTATATAACACATACATACATATATATATATATACATAATAAATATATACATATATGTATATACATACACAACAACACACACACACATATATATATGTGCGTATATGCAATATATATTTATCACATACATATATATAAATATATCTATATACAACACATTGTGTGTGTGTGTGTGTATATATATATATATATATATACACACACATATATGCACTCATATATATACATATATACACTTAACATATACATACATATATATATATGCTTATATATATATATATGTGTGTGTGTGTTCTGTATATATACATACTTAGCTATATATATGCATATATATATATGTGCATATATATTATATATTAGTTAGGAAATGAATTTTTGTCGCTAATGATGTATCTATTAGAGAGGAAATTTAAATTTTCCTCACTAATACAGTTATTTTATCGCTACTGCTAATGCATTAACTAGAAACTAAAAAAAATCTGAATGTTGTAATTAGTAGCGACAAGAATTTTTTGTTGCTAAACAAAAATTGATGCGTGAATTGATGTTAATCTCCTTTGCTTTAGTGCCTTATCGTGTTAAGGCTTTCCTACCCTTTTGAGGGTCTTGCATATGGAAAAGTAAAGTATTCTACGTGGGCTTTGGCTTAGGTTAGGCTCGATTTATCGAAATTTTTGCTTTAAATCTTTAACAATTTTGCTAGAAGTTGGGTATGCCTATTCAAGATAAACTAAGGCACTGGGTAGATCATCTTAGGGACAAAAAAAAATTCTCCTTACTAAAGTTTTGTCGCCGAAGTATCATTTTCTTGTAGTGTCAATGGGAAATTCAGTTTTCTAAGATTATTAATATAATCTATCATTTTAAGGACATGTGTCTCCACTGGAGTTCCTTTTGCCATTTTGTATGGAAAAAGATTTAGAGACATCAAATCTCTTTTGTCTGGCTTGCCCCTAATAGAGTTGATTGAGATGTTTAATCATGTCAAATGCAGTCATCTCCTAGGTTGCTTTTGAAGCTCAGAGTTCATGGTGGTAACCATGAGATAAGATACATCCAAAGCATTATCTTTATGCTTCTTGTAAGCATCTTTGTCAACTCTAGGAGCATTAGTTGAGAGTGGTTCAAGAACAGGCTGCTCGAGGACATACAGCTTCTTTTCATGTTTGGATCCATATTTCATCTCATCTTAAGTTAGCTTTGGCTAATTTCTTAAGACTTGGTTATTTAGTTAGGCAACACCTTACCAATTGTATCACTATACAACTCTTGGATAGTTGAGTGAATAACAATTGTTTTAATTCATCATTATGAATTTCTCAACACTTAGCCTCTAGGTCCTTAATCCTATTGAGATGACTTAGTTAAGTTGAACCTAACATTTAGCCATTTGGATATCACACTTATCCTATTGCGTCTCACTTAGATAGATCGTGCATTCTATTTTGGCAAACATACACATAATGGATCTGGACCTTAACGAGGCTAAATTTGGAAGGCTTTTATTTGACTTAACATATAGTTTGTAGGACTTTTAAAATTACATGATCTCACCATAATTATTTTGTATTAATGATTTTATTTATTTTGATAAAATCAATAGACATGTATCTCATACATAAAATATACAACATGGCATAGTAATAGCCCATCCCATGTTGATTCTCTAGAGCCAATGAAAGAATTAAAGGTCAATCTATGGTGAAAAAAAATAAAAGAAAATCTTTATGCACCTCATTGGACCGCCTTGTATGGTTTCCTTCCTATACTATAATTAAAAGATGTACAAGAAACCTTGAATTACATCGAGTGGAATGATATGAGAAGAGAATGTACAACTAGAATAATATAAGAAGACATAATACGCAGGCCATATTTAAAAAATATAATAAAAGAATTTACTAGGTCAACGGCTATTAGTGTGCACCATACTCAAACAACATGACAATCATGCTATATCAAGAACGCATAGAATCAAGATATTTTATAATTTAGTTCTTTTTAATGAAATTTTGTCCATAGGTTTTGTGAAAACACTATGCGGGGGTAAAAGGGGTTGCGCTCCCTTTGCAAGGTCAAAGGGTAGAGTCCCTTATGGCTGTCTCATTGAAAATTTACCAATCCTTTTCTTGGAACAATTTTAGAAATTGTCAAAGAAAATTAACCACCCATACATTGAAAATAGGTTTTGAAACAGTTTTTAAAATGTGGAATTTTGAAACGATTTCTGAACTCCTCTTGAAGTGTTCAACCTTTTTCTAGTCAAGTCTTAACCAATTCTAGTCATAAAATAGTTTTATAGATTTTATCAAATAAATGCCTCATAAGAAACGAACACATGATGAATAAAAGCATGCAATATGAATAAATAGGCTAAAATATGATACCATATATATATACCATCCATAATGTACGATCAACCAAAACTATAAATCACAAATAACACATAGAATCAATTGGGACTCGTTAGTGGCTCAAATACCACTATTAGAGGAAAATCATATCCAAACACACAAAATAATAACGAAATTAAAACAGCTTTGCCTTTACCAAAAATTGTAATGAGTTGGAACCAATTTATTTTATTAAAAATTGTACATTTTCCCATAGTTTATTATATACCCAATTAGTAACTTTGCTCATTTTAACCTAACCAAAGTCCCTTTCTCTTTTAACAGAATGCAACCTTGAACTCTGAATAAATGCTAGAACTCAATCTTTTGTTCAGCACCGCTAGAGAAACCCTGAAAATAAAAAATATTCTCTGCGTCTCAAATTATAAGTTCATTTTCTACCTTAATCTTTATCCCAAATTATCTATTCTTTTAGAAAATCAAGATTTAATAATACGTGCTCTGTTATTCATATTCATCTTGTTAATTTCCAAAAAATATCAGTAGCAATTTAGAGAGATAATTAATTACTTAGTAATATTTTAACCCATTTTCTAATAAAAATTAAATATTTAGAAGAGATAAATAATTCGGGATTCGTATACTTTCTTTAATTTCTGTGTAATCAATTAAAATAGATAAATAATTTTAGACGGAGAGAGTCGATAGATTACATTTGTATCGGTTTGTAGAGCACATTGATTAGATCCCAATAATGGTTTGAAGTGAAAAACAAGACAGTCATTCTTAAATACCCATTAACATTTTTTGTGTTTTGAATGCTAAACAATTAATTTCCTGAATATATATCGGTCCACCTGCATCGTTGACACGGAATCAATCAACCTATCAACAGTTGGATCCCAGAAGAGATGTATGCACTAAATTATCATTGTTTTTCCAGCAACTTGATCCCATTTATCATTGTTTTTGCAGGATTTCGGTTTCGTGATATTGCAGCGAAGACATGGGTCTCAAGGGGAAAATGATTGGCCAAACCGAGATAAAGGCTGGTTGAGATGTATTATACGATGTCTTTAAACAGAGACATCATGATCTTTCCAAAATAAGTCCCGAGAAAGTGCAGTGTTTCACTCTTCTTCAAGGTGAACTGGGAATTGTTGGATCCAAGACCTGCTGGCACCATAACCGCGGTAAATCCTTTGCACGTCGAAGAAGATCATTTAAACTTCAATTCTGAAACCTACAAGAATCAAAATTCTTAAGAAAAAAAGTGGGGTTTTTTCTTGATTTGATTTTTCTCGTTTTTCCCAGCAAAGACAGGGCATAGTTACCAGATTCGCTCATTTTGGTGTCGAATTGCGAATCTATTTGCACATCCCGATTCGCGGTACTGGGACGTTAAATTAGCTTAGATTCACGTTCCAATTCGCTGCTATGAGCGAATCCATTCATCCAACAGCCAGATAGAAGAAAATAGCGAAGGAAATGAAATAAAAAAGAAAGAGAGATAGGGCGGCCTTGGAAGAAGAAAAGAGGGACAGGAGATGCGGCAGCCATGGGGAAAGAGAGATTGCGATTGTGGCGGCCTGGGAGGAAGAAAAGAGAGAGAAGAGATGCGGTGTAACACCCCACTACTTAGGCCCAACAGGCCTGGGGATGTAGCCCCGTCCAATGGATAAGGGGTCTTTATAACTAGGTCACATATAATAAAATAAAATAAATATTTTAAAATTAAACTTATTACAACCCAAAAGATAAATATAGGAACAAATCCAAAATAAATTGTTTGCTATACTCTCTCAAAACATCCATAAAGAAAACAACATAAAGTCTTCAAAACATAGGGAACAAGTCTAGCTATTGACCTTCACAACCGGATCAACCTGAAAACATGATATAAAAGGTGATGAGATAAAAATCGCAATAAGCCCGTGTGTGCTTTGAGTGTTTCGGGTAAAATAATTCATGTATGTAAGTTGTAACAGTTTCACAAGAGAAAGTGCTGGCAAGTATTAAATATGTATTGAAAATAAGGAGTGGTGTTTTGCTTTTTAATCCACACATGTGCACAATAAATTCAACCATTCAGATGGGTAGCCATGGGTCACCACACGTTGAGCCCCATGACTAAGCAACGGTCAGAATGCCACACTTTGTGCAAGCTGACAAAAGGTAGGTGTACGGCCTACCGGGTGAGATACTCCTCCATCTCTACACCCAAACTTACCGATTGTCCACTCCGAAAACACACAGTCCACATGACTGAAACTTGCTAGCTCGGACCGGCATGACTTACCAGACTAGCATCCTATCCAGGAAGGACTCACCCCTCAGAGGTGGCTACCTACTGAGAGACTTACCCTAACCCTTCAAAGATTAGTCCTGGTGGTTTACCCTTATTGAGTACTCAACGTTGATTGTCCCACTTGGGAGAAAATGGATCATACATTGCCTTATTTGGAAATAGCAATTAAGGGTTCTAAAATTCTTGTCAAAGTTGGGTTTTAGAAAAAGTTTAGCATTTTGTGTAAAACTACTTGTTTGATTTTCAAATGATTTGCTTGACTGAAATAAATAGGGAAAGTAGTCCTTAATTGCCTTTACAACATGAATTTCCATACACATCGCGTTTAGCTTGCCACAGTAATTTTTGGTCTTCACAAAATTCCATGCAGGAGCTTACCTGATTCTTTGCTTGCTCAAATTCAAAAGTCTTTCAAGGCTGACCTAACCCCGCCTGGGGTAAACACAAAACATAAGGTTACACTCAAGCTAAATTCATTTACACAAATAATCCTAGTTCAACTTATTACAATCACGACCCTAATGTCCTAAGTTTTAAGATTAGCTTATAAAGAATTTTATAAAATAAGTCTAGTTTGATAAGTTAAAATAACTAGGGGTTCTAAAATAATTGCTAATAAATTATAGACTCAAATAATAATTCTTGAGCGTTATTATTAATAAATAAACTAAGGTTTGAATATTGAATAATACCAAGCCCTAAATATTATTAAATGGTAATTTTAAAAATAATGTTACTTAAATAAATAATAAATTTACAATTAATTTTTAATTTTTTAATAGATAATAAATAATTAGTAATAAATAAAATTAATAATAAATAAATTAGATTAAATTTTGTTTAATAAATAACAAACAAATTTAAATATGAATAATATTTATGACTATAGGCCTACAAGGTCATTAATATTTTATTTATTAATAGTATTTATATAAAAAGATCTTATTTAATATTATACATATGCATATATTATTTTTAATAAAAAATATTATTTATTTGACTAGTAAATTATCAATATTTCATTTAATACCCCATTTCCAAAGCTTCCTAGAAATTTCGAAATCTTAGAGGAAAAATATAGTAATAATTTTAATTAAGATACTAAAATTTGCTAATTAAAATAACCTAGGATCGACAAGATCATGATCATAATTTTCCTACTACTAATAAGAATCATGAACATATTCTCCAACATCAAACAACAAACTAATCAATTCATGAACATAGGCTTAAATCTACGCATGCTATCACATGGCAAATCTCTACTAAGCATAATCATAACCATGGCTTCAATGAAGATAAGAACATGAAAATCCTATTCACCCAAAGGTGTCATTTCATCTAACATGCTTTAACTATCCATAATTTTCTTAAGACATGATGATCATACATTGATTGACAAGAAAATCCATATAGCTTAAACATGATCAATCACTCTCATGTCCTAATCTCAACCCCTTCATACATATGCATATACTCAATTCCCCATTCATATTCTATTTTCCCTATCCATATTTAAGAGACATGAATTCATAATTAAAAGAATGGTTAAGGAAAAATACTTGGTTGATGATTACTTCGATGAAGATTTAAGAAGGTCCACGCTTGAGAGTCTTGAATTGTCCAAGAGAGGAGGAGAGAAAATAGCCATGGTTGTCATAACCATTTCGGCCGAGAGAGAGAGAGAGAGAGAGAGAGAGAGAGAGAGAGAGAGAGAGAGAGAGAGAGAGAGAGAGAGAGAGAGCATTAGCATGATATGTTAAAGATTGAAGAGAAGAAGATGAACAAAAGAATTGTTCTTGGTTATCTTGATGATGTTCTTGAGACTTCAAGGGAAAAACTGGTTTTGATCCGAATGCTAATTTTTATTTTCGAGACTTGATGTTATAAATTCCAGAAATGAACTCTAGGGAGTATGTAGGAGTGTTCTGGAGTTTTTGAGAGGGATTAGAGGTGTTTAGAGTAGTCTTTGGCTTGAATAAAGGTAGTGTGTGTTATTGGTGTTCTTGGTGTTCTTGGTGAAAATGGAGAGAGTTGAGGGAAAATGCTAGATGAATTTCTGAAGGTGCTGGCCGATTGGTTTAGGGAATTCAGCGGTTTCGGTTTCAGCTTAGAGAGGGAGAGAAAAATCAGATTGTTTGAAATTCAAATGGAGTGATTTGAGGAGTGGTTTGAGGTATAGGATATGTTAATGGTGTTTGATGGAGAGAGGTTTCCTTGTTCTTCAATGGTGCCGGCTAGCCTGTTTGGTGTTGCTGAAATGAATGAAGGTTAATATAGCTCTAAGGCTGGCCGAAATTTAGTTTACAATGGCAGAGAAAATTCTGGTTTGCTAGCTTGATACAAGAGTGATTTAATGAAGCAATAATTCTGGAATTTTTTTGAAGTTCAAATGAGTTTTGGATAGAGCGATCTTAGGAGGTTTTTGAGGTATGATTATGGAGTCCAAGTACTCAAGGTAAGTGTGGAGGTTAATGGTGTTTAGTCCATGGCTAAACAAGGTCCAATTTGCAGAGGTTGAAGGGTGGTTTTCGGCCAGGGCTTGAAAAGAACAAAGCTGGAAAAATTCTGGTTCTATGGTGTTCAAAGCTGCAAACAGTTGCAGCATTTTTCTGTGCAGAATTTCTGCACTTCTTCAGTCCGTTTTGCAGCTGGTTTTCTTGGAGTGTTTGAGGGTCTTTTAAGGGTGGTTTTCCAGCTTCCTTCCTAGAGAAAAACAGAGGGTGCTTCGGCTGAATTAATGACAAAAGACAGCTTCAATTTCAGCTTAGAATGCAGTGAATTGTGCAGGAAATTTTCCTAGTTTTGTGCAGTTTGTGCAGTCTGAATTTTGCACAGAATTTTCAGTTTTCAAGCCACATGAAATGACCATTTTTCTGGCAGCAAATGGTTAGGATTACTGGCTGAATTTTTTTGAAAGCTGGACTGACAAGAATGCTGGAATTTTTTTCCAGATTTTCCTTCATTAAAACCATGATCAACATGAAGGTAGGATTGAAGGTTCTACCATGGTGATTTATTTCTCTTGGGAACCCATCCTAACTTCTCTCCTATTTTCAACCACTCTTCTATCCTTCAAGACTGAAGAATTATCACAGAATTTTTGGAATTAAAAGAAGAGATTTAATGGATTTTGGTTCATTTAAATTATGAAGATGTTTGGACAAAGCTAGAGGTAATAATAGAAAGGACAAGAATTCCTCTAGAATTCTTTTTAGGACATGATGATAAGATTAGGACATTCTGTTCATGTCTTCAAACTTAATTAAGATAATCATGATAAAAACTTAAATGGTGGGATTTGAACTCATGACCTTAGAGATTAATTCTAAAGCTCTAACCACTAAACCACAACAACTCTTGTTCTTATTTTCTCACCCACATATTCCTCTTATTTAATCCTCAAGCAATCTTCCTATTTTGACCTCAAGCAAAATTACCATTTTACCCTTCATACTCAATTAGGATAACTAAGCCTTTTAACCCATCAACCACAATTCTAAAGCACATAAAATCATTCAAAAATATATATATTCATGCAAAATAATATGATATGCATCTCGACCCCTTTACTCTAGGGTTGGCTTTAGGTGGGGTTTCACATGCGTCGACCTTGGGGAACAGAGAACATAAAGGCTTTGTTTTGGAAGTACAAGAAGAAGGGAAGGGATATAGAGAAGGAATGAAATAAAGAAGAAAGAAAGATTGCAGCACCCTTGGAGGAAGAAAAGAGAGAGAGGAGATGCGGTGGCCATGGGAACGGAGAAGGAAAAAGCTCTGTTTTGAAGGAACATAGAAGATCAAACGATAGGGCATTTTATGATGTTAAAATTACGATTATACCCTTATTTGTTTCTTCAATATACATAAATGTAAGGTTTGGCAACTAAATGAATCTTTGTTGAAAGACTTTACTTATTCCCATTAGGTAAATTAGCGGGTTTTATCCTTAAACTTTTTATTTATATGATTGGTCTTTATTCTTTATTTTTAACTTTTTAAATCCTCAATAAATTTTCGTACGAATTATTTAGTCCTTTCGACTCAATTCTGACAAGTCAACTAGTCAATTCCGACGTTGACTATTTAAGGAAAGGTAAATTTGTCATTTTACTGTACACTCACTTAAAAAAAAAGATAAATTAGTGACTTTAATCCTTAAACTTTTTTATTTTGACATGATTGGTCCCCCTTTTTTTTTTTTTAACTTTATAGGTTCTGTATCTTTTTTCTTTTAACAAATTAGGTCCTTCCGGCCACTTTTAAAGTTAAAATATTAAGATACTTAACTACTTAAGTGCATTTAATAATGATTTTTGTTGTCACTTTCATTTATTAAGACGTACCGAAATCCTATTATAAATTTTAAGTGAATTGAAAATTATGTAAGTTTGAAATCTGAATAAGTTAAATACTGATCTAATTTTTAATATTCTTTTATATTTAATCTAAACTATAATAAAATATAATGTAGAAATGAATTATAATTAATTCATACTTCATATTCAAACCTCAAATTTTAGAATTCAATCTTTAAATTTCAATTTTTTAAATTCATTACTTAAATATTCAAATTTTAATTTATTTGTGGTGAAGTTTGAATATCAAACTTTAAATACTTAAATACTAAAAATTTAAAATATAATAAAAATATTTTATTAATTATATTTTATTTTTACATTATATTTTGTTATAATATAAATTAAATACAAAAAGAATAATAATTAGATAACATACAATATATTTAGATTTCAAACTTAAATCATTTTTATTTCACTTAAAATTTATAATACAATTAATACATATTAATCAATTAAGTAATAATAAGAATTTATTATCAAATACATTAAGTTAAATGAAAGTTGTTAAATTTTGAATTATATCTAATTATTGTTATTAGTTTATATTTAATCTAAAATTTTTAAAATATAGTGTAAAAATGAATTATAATTAATTTACTTTTCAAATTCTATCTTTTAATTTCAAATTCAAAATTTACCTTAATAGTATACTTAGATTAAATTTATAATATAATTTTATAAATAAAACATATAAGTATGATTTTAAATTTTATAAAAAAAATTTATGGAGTTAAAAATAAATATTGTGATATACATAATCACTTAAAATTAATTAATTAATTACTTATTTTATTAAGTGTATTTGATAAAAAATAATATTAAGTATTTAATTAATTAAAGTGAGTTTGATAATAGATTTTTATTATCACTTAATTGGTTGAAGGACTTAATGTGTCAAAAGACAAAAGATAGAGGACTTATAAAGTTAAAAAAAAATAGAGACCAATGGTGCCAAAACAAAAAAGTTCAGGGACTAAACTCACCAATTCATCTTATTTTTTTTAAGTGTCTTCCATAAAATAACAAATTTGCCTTTCCTTAAATAATCAATGCCTGAGTTGACTAGTTAACTTGCTGAAATTAGATCGGAAGGACCAAATAATTTGCACGAAAATTTATGGAGGACTTAAAAAGTTAAAAATAAAGAATAAGGATCAACTATGCCAAAATAAAAATATTTAGAGAGAAAACCTGCCAATTTGTCTAAATTAGACCATTGACTAAATCAAAGAATAGTAATGTCTTGGAATTAACAACTAGCAGAGTTTACTTAAGAGATATATATGTTTCGTAGCTTTTCTTTTTTTTAATTAGAGTTCCATTGTATTTAATTAAAATTAAAATTTATTTTAATTTGATTTGAAAATATTACATTTAAAAGAAAATAATACAAATTTTAAAATAAAACGATACAAGCTTTATGCAATAAAATATAATCCCTCGATTATGGCTGATTCCCTTATCTAATGTATCTTTTTTTTTTTTCCTAAAAAAAATGCAGTGAAACAAATTTATCATTAATTAATAGAAGGAAAATTGGAATAGATGGTTTTTTTTTAATGAAAATTTTACCTATTTATGTATTTCTATTTCTTAAGTTTTCTTTTTTATGTAACCTATTTTGTATTTAGATATAAAAATTTATCGTGAAGAATAAATAATAAATTCATTGAGTTTCTAATATATTTCCTCCATCCCAAATTATCAGCCCACTTTCTAACTTAATTTTTGTTCTAAATTATCTGTTTTTTTAAGAAATCAATATTTAATATTCCAAATTTATCTATATTTAATAATATTTTATTTTTCAAACGTATTAAAATATAGTTAAAAACTCATTTTACAAGTTTTGATATTCATACTCATCTCGTTAATTCCCAAGAAATATTAATAACAACTTAGAGAGAGAATTAATACTTATCAATATTTTAACCATTTTCTAGCAATAATTAAATAGCTAGGAGAGAGAAGTAAATTGAAATTATATCAAAGTTTTGAAGTTTGTGTATTTCTTAAAATAATGAGAGATACTTATCATTAAATTGTAAGAATAAAAATGGAAGAGAATATTTAATTAACTAAAAAACTTCATTTTCTTAATCTCTTTACAATTGATTAAAGTGGACACATAAATTTGGGATGGAGGGAGTACTACATTAGCGTGCCTATAGTGTTTTATGTCTATAAGAATTCTCAGAGTCTCAAAATTTTGTTTTTCTTTCAACATTTTGTTGACATTTTCTTCTTGATATAATTAAGCACAAAGTCCGAGTAAGTGATGTCCTCTTCACAGCCAAATTCAAGACAATTTTATGAGGTTGTAATTTGCTATCAACCATTAGTAATAATAAAAATTCAAAATTTTTTAAAATATGATATTTTGTTAATTTCAACTTTCTCAATAAGACCCTTCTCTATTATTTTTATTACATAAATTCAATAATTAAATATATACTTTTTTTTTATTAATATATATATATAGAGAGAGAGAGAGAGAGAGAGAGAGAGAGAGAGAGAGAGAGATAATATTTCTAACTTTTAATTTGCACAAAAAATAGTTGTTAATTGTGAAATAGCTAACATTTCTTCCATTTTTTTTTTTAAGGAGAGTTCAATTTTCTACTGGATTCTCGTTTTTTGAATGTTTTGATTAGTTAGTTTAACTCATTTTATTAAGCACCTTATGGTGCATATTGAAATAACCAATATTAACTTGATCAAAATGAAAAGATATAACTACTCCCCCAATTAAAATTAAATGTCTAATTTTGACTTAAAAATAGTTAAGATATATAATTTTTACCCTATGTATGTCACCACTACATTAAAAAAAAAAGAAAATACTATATTATTTTTATTAATTAATGATTAATATAATTAGTAGCTCATATGTTAGTAGGAAATGAATATTTTACATTGCGAAGGTTATTTGTGACATTTCTGAAAAAATATGTATATCTAAGAGGAAAATAATATTATTTTAAGAAAAAAATCAATATATTAAATGAAAAATATATTATTCTTTTTAATTAAAAATATATTAAGATCAACTAATTATAATTACATATTAAGATCACTAAAATATATGACAACACATATTTAATAGAAATTACGAATATGTGATTACACTTATATGTCAACATCACCTAATTGTTAAGATCATCTAATTGCAAGTATATATATGTTAAGATTTATTTTCTTATATTACATTTATTATAATGTTACAAATTATATGACTACTCATATACAATAAAAGTTACCAATTATGTAATACACTAATATGTCAAAATCACCTAATTGTGATTAAATTTAGACTTAAGATAATTTGATTTCATCTACATATATGATAAGAATATTTTATTGTATTACATTTATAATGTTAAGATCACTAAATATTTTTTATTATAATTATTTCTAAATAATTGAATTATGATTATATATGTATGTAAGTATTGCTTAATTATGATCAAAGTTACACATTAACATAACTTAATTGTAATTAAACTTATATGTTAAGATCATTTAGTTGTAATCAACATATTAGAGTTACATATGTATATTAAGGTTATTAAAATTTTTATTACAGGCATGATTATAAATATATGTATTTGATCGTGATTAGACTTAACATATAGGTATACATAATACTATTAACATTACTTAAATATGATCACACTGGCATGTTAAGTGATTAAACTTATATGTTAATATTACTTAACTATAAATTTTCAGTTACAAGATCTCTTAATAACAATACGTTGATGACATCTAAAGTATCATGTATACAATATACAAAAGTATAAGACTAAATTTATATATAACTACAAATTATTTTTAGATTTTATGAAATTATATATTTCAAACTATTTTTTAGATTATATATAATTTGAAGCATAAGATTAATTTTATAAATAATTATAAATTATTTTTGAAGTACACAAGTTTGTACATATTTCAAATTATGTTTGAAATTATTTATAATTTCAAGCATAAGATTTTTTGTTTCTTTCCTCCAGACATTTTAAGCATAAGATTAAGTTTACATATACTAATTGCCACTAGAAGGACAAAAAAAAAAGGAAATTTTTTATTTTACCATTTCAGAAAAAGTTAAAAGAAAAATAAAAATAAAATAGAAAATAAAAACTTTTTCTTTTCCTGCCATGCCCAACGTGAATTGGGATGCGAAAAGCCTAAAACAACTCAACAACATAAATTAAATTATATCAGCCCAACTCCAGCTTGATTAATCTCACAATCCTTATTTAGAGTCAATTCACACCAGTACTCTCCGACAATCTTTGAAAGTTTCAAATTAAATTTACCCCATTACCTATCTTCTTCATTATGTTAGAAATATGATGGTTTTTGGCAAAAGAAAATTACTAGATTTCTCATCTTATAACACCAATGATGCTCTTGAAAGTCAAGAATCAAGAGATGAAGAATATTTATCAAACTATGTACACAGAGATCTATAGATTCTACACAACGTGATGGAAGTTCAGTCACTGAATCTTTTGCAATCAAAGCATCACAAAGAAAACAATCAAAGCCTCTACTAGATGAGATTGATTATGTTGATCTTATTGCAATAGCAGAAGGCAAGAAAAATATTGGTGGCTCAAAGCATTGAATATGCAAACACTGTCAAATTCACTTCTGCCGTTAATACACTAGGGTTTACTATCACTTTTTTGGGGCTGCAGTTGGAAGAAGGCAAGAATTCAACGTTGTTCAGTTTTAATGAAGAATTTTGAAGAATTTGAAAGTGTTAAAAGGCATTTTATGGAGGTAGAGGAATTCGGTATATCTCTGTGTTCAAAGTATTCTACTATCACTAAAGAAAAAACTCCAACGTCCCAAACCATCGAAGGTACATTTCATATGATGGAGAGAGCAGATGTTGATTTGAAGATAATGAAAGGATTGTCTGCCAATGGTATTCCATTCAATGTATTATGAAATCCACAATTTGCTGAGATAGTGGCAGCAATCAATAGTGCTCCTAAAGGTTATTATGCTCCATCGTTTGAGAAGGCAAGAACAATTCTTTTAGATGAGTGTAAAAGAAGTGTTGAGAAGGAATTATCTCCAGTAAAGGATACATGGTATACCCAATGGGTTTCTATTGTATCAGATAGTGGACCAATGTCAAAAATAGGCCATTAATAAATGTTCTTGTGGTTAACAATAGAGGAGCAATGTTCATGTATGATGAAGATTTTTCAGGGACTGAAAAAATTGATGCTACAATTGCTCAATATCTACTCAAGGCTATTGAAGAAATGGGGGCATCAAATGTTTTACAAGTAGTGACTATTAATGCACCAAATTGTAAAGCTACTGGAAAAGAGGTTGAAAAGGTACACAAACATATCTTTTGGTCACCTTGTGTGGTTCATATTTTGAATTTGATTTTTAAAGATTTTGCTACTGCATTTGACTGGTTGAATAATACATACAAAACGGGGAAAGCCATTGTGACATATATCCTTAATCATACCCATGCTTTGGCAATGTTTAGAGAAAATTCAGAGTTTCAATTGTTAAAAGTAGCACAAACAAGATTTTCTTCACATTATATTCTGCTTAAGAGGTTACTTGATTGTAGAGAAGCTCTTCCTACTAATATTGTTTTGAAGCAGTGGAAAGAATGGTTAAAGCAGGGAGATGAAAATACAAGAAAAATGGGTTGTGAAATTGCTAAAACAATAAGCAGTGAATAATTTTGGAAAGAAGCAAAGAATGTTGTTAACATTACAAAGCCAATTTTTTGTGTGCTTAGATTTTTTGATGGTGAAGGTTCTAAGATGGGAGAAATTTATGAAAAGATGGATATGATGTTGGGAGAAATAAAGGAGATAATGAAAGGAAATAGACATGCAAATCATTTCTGTCAAACGGAAAAAATAATTATCAGTAGGTGGACAAAGATGAATTATTCTATTCAATGCCTTGGTTTTGCTTTAACCCTAAAGTTTTATGATCAACGATATCTTTAATCACTAACTCCTAGAGGGATTGCTAGAAAAGTCCCAAATTGTGACAAAGAAGTTATTACAAAGGTTATGGAAACTTTTGAAAAAAATTGTTGAAGATGAAAAAGAACAAAAATTTTTACCTGATTAGTTTGCCACTTTCCATATGAAGGGAGGCATTTTTGCAATGCAAGCTGCTCAAACAGATGCTGCAACAATGGATGCAATTGATTGGTGGTCAACTTATGGATTAGAGACTTCAGAATTAGTAGAGGTTGCAAAGAAAGTGATGTCTCAACCTATTAGTAGTTCTTCAACGGAAAGAAATTGGAGCCATTATTCTTATATTCATAATGTGAAGAGAAATAGGTTGAATTATTCCAGAGCTGATAATTTGGTATTCATTCATTCCAATATTCGTCTTCTGTTACGATTTTGTCAGAGTTATAAGGATGGACTATATAAGAAATGGGATATGGATCCAGAAGATACATCTTTGGAAGAATCCTCTTCAAGATTAGAGGAAATAAGATGGAAATCATTAGATGAAGATCATGTTGAGACTCTTGAGGGAAATGAGATGGCGTAGGGGACAAACAAGTTTTCAAAACAGATGGGAAAGAAAAAGAAAAGAAGCTTTGAAATAATGTAGTTTTTATTTTTGTTATTATGTTTTTGAATTTGGGCAGTAGGCTAGTGTTTGATCATGATGTTTTGGGATCATGTAGCTTGGAAATTATATATCATCTTTAATTCTGTAAATAGTGATCTTCAGATGATTCATCCATTCTTCAGCCATTATCCTTATTAAACAATCCAATGAGAAATCTGTAGAAAAGCTAGTAACTTTGAGCAATTTATTAAATGTTTTGTTACTTGACATGACATTTTGACATACATTGCAATATTGTCCACATAAATATTTATTGTTTAAGAGACATTTATAATATTTATTTTATTAAAATAAAGATACATTAATTGAATTATAAAAAACTTTCTATCTTTTTACATATTTTTAATATCTTATATCTTAATATGCTCCAAACAAAACATATACATGTATATATTTACACATAATATAATTTTCATATTATAACTATTAGCGTATCATAACGTACCGAAATATCTTAGTGTATCAAAGAAACATGCCGCAATAAATCCTAACTTTCTAAAATTGACGTATCGCGTAATCGTTCCTGTACCTTGATTCTATGAGACAAGGTTGCAAAATAGATAATTGGAATATATGGGGAAATTATTGGCCAAGAGATATAAACTTACAAGCTCTATTATATAATTATATAATCCATTGGAACACAATTGCAATGGAGTATTTAGGGGTGGCAATATTGATCACGATACGAAAACGACACGGATATAGCAGGTTAGGATTAGAATTTTGCGGGTTCGAATCGAAATAAATTGACCTGTTTAACTTTAAACGTATTCGGGTCATAAACAGGTTCAATTCGTTTCAACCCACGAACCCATTTTAACTTTTTTTTTAATATTTATATTTAATACTTTTTGTAATACCTTATAAATTTCACTATAGAAAATTAGATAATTTAATTTTTTATATGAATTAATTGAATTAAATTTTATTTTATGAATTAATTAAATTATTTGTGTGTCTATTTTGTTTAATTATATGAAACCTTTTAAGAAAAATAAATGATATTAATATGACTATTTGCTTGATATATGGTAAATGAATCATTCTTAATTAATTATTATTTTGTATCTATACTAATAATATTGTTATAATGACTTTTAACTAGAAAAAATAATTTTTTAACAATTCAATTTTATTGTAAAACTACATTTATTTAGTTTTTTAAGATTAAATTTTATGAATTTATTGAGATCTTTAAATATTTAATTAAATGATTTATTGTCTTATTAGTTATTTATGACTTTATGGGTTGTTTTATTAGTTTTTTATTTTATATAGTTTGATTTGATTTTTAAATTTTTTTTGTGTAATGAGTGAACAGATTGACGAGTTTAATAGATATTTAGATTGACGAGTTTATTAATTATCTATTTTGTTTTTGTGTCTAATCATGTCTTGTCGTGTCAATCCGTTTTATAACACGAATACAATACGAAAATAAATGAATTAACACTACACGATATGTTTATTAATCGAATCGTGTTCGAATTGATCTGTCGTGTGTAATTATCTCAAATTGACAAATTCGTCAATCTAAACACGATACGATTACCACCCCTAGAAATATTATTGGGGAGATTATTGACAGATTGGGGAGTATTATTTATTACAAGTAGAGAAAGCAAATACAAATATACGTCCATTGAACACGACTAGATTGAACTTTCTTCACACAACTACTTCAGCGAGCTTTCCATTTACTCACAACATAGATTTTAGCACACAATTGCAAGCCCAGAGGCTGTCTGCATCTTCATTGCCTTATCACTTGAGATGGTGAGTCTCAATATCTTTAGCAACGTGGAGACAGAACTCCATTAAAGTAAGGGGAAATTGCGCGCATATAAGAATTTCCCGGAAGTATGAGGATCTGGAACGCTCCTGTTCAGCTTCTCGTACTCCAAAGTCCAGGTGACAAGGTTGTTTTCACCTTTGGTTTCAACATGAACAGTTAAGTAGAAGGTCTTGTACAGCTCCAGGAGATCTCCTTCTATCACCTTGAATTTCACCAATTTATTTGCCTCATCTATGCCTTCGACGATCTCTTTGGCCACTCTCTCTTTGCCATCTGAATTAAGAAAACACACAACGTATGTCAGGTTGATAAATTCTGAAACTGGGAAGATCTGAAATCTTTGAAGGATGTGATGAATGTGTCTTACTTACCATGGGTATAGTTCCAGAAGATCACAGATCCAACTTTTCCCCAATCACCAGCATGCAAATCACACTTTTGTATCGTAGTGGTGCTCATCCCAGAGATGTGATGAGGCCTTTCTCAGAAGATTTCATGAAACACATCTCCGTCGGACTTGATCGCAATCTGGGAAACCAGCTTACCGGTTAAGGATTGAGCCATACTTCAGAAAGTTGTTCACTAAAAGAAACAAGCAAACAAGGGACTTGAGAGTGAAAAATTGACTCCGGGGAGCAATTTCAACCCTCTTCGGGATTTATGCAGGCCTACTCTGCGGTTTGACCCTGGGCCGGTTGAACCATGTGGTCAGCAAGCTCTTAATGGTTTAATGTTTAGCAATTACGAACTAAATCGGCTTGTAATGGTTCAAAGTGAGGTTGACGATTTCAATAAGAAAGCAATTTGAATTATTTGTTTTATTTTAAAATTTTTTATATATGACACATGTCAGCATGTAGTATAGTTGAAGTTAACGCGTGTAACATGTAAAAAAAATAAAAAATAAAAAAAATAAAGATTAGTGGATGCACAACTGCTGAGCCCACCGCGTGGAAGCTTTACAATCTTCTCAGTTGGGCCTTGAGCCGGTTAAACTGTATGGTCAATGGTTTACAAATCTTTAACCATAGTTTATGGTTAGGAACTGTGAACCAGATCAATTTCTAACAGTTCAATTGAGATTCGGGACTCAATTATAAAAGACAAATTTGAACTACAAGTTTTATTTTCTTAATTTTTTTATATGTAATTTGTGTCAACTTATGGCACCGAAAAAAATAAAAATAAATACAAATGGAGACTCAGTGACTCACTGTGAAGCGTGCCGCGTGGATGCTCAATGGTTGAGCCAAGTGAGATTGTTGCTTGCAAAGGGCTTGCATTTATTATTTTTTACTTTTTTTTCGATTTCCCTTTCTAACATCTATAATTCCAGTCCCACATTTTTTTCCCTCTAAATCTTCCCCCAATTGTCTCTCATGGTTCAATTATCTATCAATTCAAATTATCTACTTATTTCAAAATTCTCCGAATGGGTACTTAAATATATTCATGTTATAAAATTAGGGTAGTGTTAGAATAAAATCTACACACTACACACTAAGAAAATTTTAACTATTCTTTGCACAAGAATTTCTTTTCAAACTTCTCTCTTTCTTTCTCTCACAATTCTTTCTCCAATTTTTCTTTCACTAATCTTTCTTTCACAAAATAATGGTGTATTACAAGTTTAGAGAATAGCTCTATTTATAGAACTCTAATTAGTGGATTACATCATGGCATACATCATCTTCCACTAATCTTAATTAGTGGTGTCTCCACTAAATGGTGGACATCCATAAAAATCTTCTATAATAATTCACATAAATCCATAATTAGTGGAGCCTCCACTAATTAATAAAGATTCCAATAATTCATAACACTCCCCCTTGGATGTCCATCCATTACATAAAGAATATGCCTCGTTAAAACCTTACTAGATAAAAACCCAGTGGGAAAAAAAATCTAGTGAAGGAAAAAGAGTACACTATTCTATATGTCTATTTATTACTCCCCCTGATGAGATGATTCCTTTAAATCTTTAAACCAACGCATACCGATTTTATATCTCAACGTCTCAAATGTTGCAGTCGGTAAAGTTTTCGTGAAAATATCTACGAGGTTATCACATGACCGAATTTGTAGCACATCAATTTCACATTTCTTCTGGAGTTCATGAGTAAAGAAGAATTTTGGTGAAATATATTTTGTCCGATCTCCTTTAATATATCCTCCTCGTAATTAAGCTATGCAAGCTGCATTGTCTTCATAAAGAGGAGTTGGAATATCTTTGATTGATGATAATCCACAACTTTCTCGGATATAATGAATCATGGATCTTAGCCATACACATTCTCGACTTGCTTCATGAATGGCTATAATTTCAGCATGATTTGAAGAAGTAACTGTTATAGATTGTTTCGTAGAACGCCATGATATAGTAGTATTTCCACATGTAAATAAATAGCCCGTTTGAGAACGTGTTTTATGTGGATCAGATAAATAACCAGCATCTGCATAACCTATCAATGTTGGACTGGTTTTATTTGAATAAAATAATCTGAGATCAATTGTACCTTGGAGATATCGAAGGACTTGTTTAATTCCATTCCAATGTCGTCGTGTTGGTGAAGAACTAAATCTTGCTAATAAATTGATAGCAAAAGCAATATCAGGTCGTGTATTATTAGCAAGATACATCAATGCACCAATTGCACTGAGATATGGTACTTCAGGACCAAGGAGTTCATCATCATTTTCTTGAGGTCGGAAAGGATCTTTATCCACATTTAATGATCGGACGATCATTGGAATACTCAATGGATGTGCTTTGTCCATGTAAAATCTTTTTAGCACTTTTGTTGTATATGTTGATTGATGAATAAATGTTCCACTCTCCAGATGTTCAATTTGTAAATCAAGGCAAAATTTGGTTTTACCAAAATCCTTGATTTCGAATTCTCTTTTTAAATAATCAATTGTTTCTTGGAGCTCTTCAGAAGTTCCAATAAGATTAATATCATCAACATATATAGCTAATATCACAAATTTAGAACCAGATTTCTTAATAAAAACACATGGACATACCTGGTCATTTTTAAATCCCGCTTTCAATAAATATTCACTAAGACGTGTGAACCACATGTGCCCAGATTGCTTCAGGCCATATAATGATTTACGCAACTTGATGGAGTAATTTTCACGAGGATAATGTTTATATGCTTCGGGCATATGAAATCCTTCGAGGATTTTCATGTAAACATCATTTTCTAAATTTCCATACAAGTAAGCAGGTGACAACATCTAATAGGCGCATATCTATCTTTTCATGTACTGCCAAACTGATAAGATATCGGAGTGTAATAGCATCAACAACAGGAGAATAAGTTTCATCATAATCAATACCTGGTCTTTGTGAAAAACCTTAGGCTACTAATCGCGCTTTATATCGAACGATTTCACTCTTTTCATTGCGCTTTCGCACAAATATCCATTTGTAGCCAACAGGTTTTACACCTTCCGGTGTTCGGACTACGAGTCCGAAGACTTCACGTTTTGTCGATGCATTTAACTCCGATTGAATCGCATCTTTCCATTGCAACCAATCTTTTCTATGCCGACATTCATCAACTGATATTGGTTCAGGATCATCACTATCCTGTATAACATCAAGAGATATTATATGCAAACATATGATCAATAATTGTTTCTATCCGATTCCAACTTTTACCAGAAGTGGTATAATGGATAGAAATTTCAGTGTTACTTTCATTTATATCTGGTTCTTTGTCATAAGTTTTCTCTTGGTCTTTCTCATTCTTTGCTTTAATATGATCATCTGGATCAGTTAATCCTCTTTTCTTTTGAGGATTTTTATCTTTAGAACCAAGAGGTCGGCCACGCTTCTGGCGTGTTTTTGACTTAGCAGCTATAGGTATAATATTTTGTTCTGACTGGAACTTCAATTCGAATAGGAGCATTTATAGCTGGAATATGCGATTTTGTAACTCTTCTGGAGTCAACAAAAGCGTCTGGCATTTGATTTGCAAAGCTTTGCAAATGAATTATCTTTTGAACTTCAAGTTCACATGCGCTTGTATGCGGATCAAGATAATTTAATGGTGTTGTCCAATCACGATCTTTCTTGTACTGTTTCTATTCTCCCCCTAATTTAGGGAATAATGATTTCACAAGAGAATAAGAAAATAAATATAAGAAAATGATGACAAGCAGGAAATGCCAAGAAAAATATCTCCTTTTTTTTTTACTCTTCCCGGTACCGACTTTTCATCTTCCTCTCTTGTCTTTTCTTCTCCTTCGACCCTCTACCTACCATCTACCTCTTCTTCTTCTTCATACATATATATATATATATATATATGTATGTATCGATATATATCTCAGTTATCAGTCATTAGTAAACATCAAAAACAAAAATCACAAAGCAGATATGGAGACTCGTAATTCATTTGAGACATGGTCAAATTTTGACTCGGTTTCTGTAGCAGATGTTGAAGTATTTTCCTTTCCAAACCAACCGCTTCTGCCTAATTCGAACGCAGAAGATTTTGATATGTTTTCCTTTCCAAACCAACCACTTCCTCCTAATTTCAGGTGAGATACCTTTGAGGGCTTCCATTTGTTTTTAGTGTGCTTGATAATGGAATTAAACTCTCTTTTGGTTTGTTTTTTATGTGAATCAGTGGAAGTTTTGAACATACTACTTTGGACCAAGTTGATCTGCCCCTACAAGAGACTGCTTTTGATACTGTTCCTCTTGATGCTATTCCTTTGAATGAGGATATGTTTGTGCATGATCCATTCTACTCTCTAATAGATTTTGAACAAAACCAGAATATGATTCCAGGTTATTATACATTTAAACATAGATTTTGAATGGTATTACCTTTACTGATATTATTTTCTTTTTCTAGGAGAAATAATGAGTGGTCTTGGCAACGAAGTTGGAGTAAGTACTCATGAAATGTATAATATCGAAGTTCAAGATATTATTGCAAACAAAATTTCTAGGGAGAAGAAGATGATTAAGAGGCAGAGAGAGAAGAAGGGCAATAACTCCCAGACACTATCAAGAGAAACAATTTCGAAATACTTTTACCTACCAATCAAGAGCGCAGCCAAAGAACTGAATATTGGCATAACCCATCTCAAGAAAAGATGTAGGGAGTTAGGAATTTGTCGATGGCCTCACAGGAAGTTGGTGAGCTTGGAGACCATAATCAAGAATGTTCAGGTTCTCTCTCATACATACTTATAATTTGCAAGTATGAAACTATGAAAGATTTATAAGTAAATAACCGATGATATCACTTCGATTTACAGGAGATGCAAAATAAAGAAGAAGGAGGACATATGGCTGAGAAGAAGTTGAAAGAAGCCATTGCGATACTGGAATGTGAAAAACAGTTGGTGGAAGAAAGTCCTAATACGCAGTTAGAGGACCAAACACAGAAATTGAGATAAGCATGCTTTAAGGCCAAATATAATAAGAAATTTAATTATAATAAAATTAAGGGGATCATAAAATCCCAAGACTCATTTCACAGTAATTTTACGGCTAATTCGGCTGCTAGTCTCGATGCTGGCTCAAAGGGGAAAGAAAAGGAGGAGGATGTCGAAAAAGAGGAGCTGAAGTCCATAATTACTAATTATTTGTCTTCCTCCAATGTAAATATTGAAAAAGAACAATTACAAACCTTCATCTTACATTTGTCAGCTCAATTACAAAAGAGCAACTATAAGCATGTATCCTCAAATTCATATGAACACTAGTGATATGAATAAAAGATGTGATGCTTATTATTAATGGAAATATCTTTTTCCCTTATTATCTTTTCTGTTCCACTTCAGGTGGCCAGTATTTTCTCTGTGATAAGGGAAATATCGAGTGTGTCTATGACCATAACCACAGCCACTGCCACAACTACGACTATAACGATGGCTTATGCTGGAGCCAACAGCATTCACTTCTGGGAGTGCTGTTGAGCCAGTTCATCTGGCTTCATGATTTCTCAATAATAACTCATGTTAAAGCTGTCAATTTTGGATACCCTTTTTCTCGATATTGTTACTGTAGAACATGAATAGTGGAGAATAAGTCAAGTTTGTGTATTTCTTAGTGTGTTCTTAGTGTGCTTGGAGCAAGATCAAGTCAAAACATCCTATATATAAGGTAAAAGCCTATACTTCAAGAATTAAAGTTATAGATTTCATTACGGTGATCATTTTGGTATAAGTTTTAACATGAAAACATGAAATTCATGGTTGAGATTTGGATTAAATGTGAACTATGTGAACTTTTGTGTGTGCAAGTGTGTGTGTGGTGGATAAAGGTATTTGATTGGTGATTTAAGGGGTTACACATGGTTGATGAAAAAGTGGTGAAAATTGGAAAAAAGAAAACTTTAATGGAAATAAAACTATAGCTATTTTTCATTCATGTTGGCGATTACATATTGTTCAAAGTATGAATTTGGTGACCTATTGGATCTGAAAACATGAAGAATTAAAGGTGTTTTGATGGGGAATAAATTGGATTAAAGGTAGTATAGATGTTATAAAGGAAGGAGAACAAGATGGTAATATTATTTTGTGAAAATGGAATTAGTATAACAAAAATTTTGGGATTTTTTGGCCCAATAGTTCATGGAAAGTTTGGAGGATGTGGAGAAATAATCCATAGACACTTAGTTCAAGGTCTAACGAGCATTTTGATATAAAATGGAGCTCAATTGGGGTTACAAATCAAAAGTTATGCACAAAAGACGAAAAGGGAAAAATACAAGATTTTAGTTTGAGCACTAATAAACTCAACAGAGTTATTTGCATGACTTTGGGAATACAAATGATGAAGAACAAGAAGAAGACTTCATGTTCATGAGAAAAAGAAAAAATATGGAAATGAGAAATGAAGAAACCGGATATACAATATATGTACATGTACACATTTTGTACAAAGAAGAAAAATAAAGGAATAGGAAATAAATTATTTCCTTATATTGTATTGGTTTGAGCTTTGGTATACCAAACTAAGAGTGAAACAATGTCTAATGTAGATTATTCACGTTAGGCATTTGGTGACCAGCTAGACACGGTATTTAGTCAAGGACACGAGATGATCCCACTGGATTTCTAAACTTTTTAAATGCTAGTATGCTTTCCTTTTGTGAAATAACACATTATGTATCATTTTGAAATCCCTAGTTTGATTTAAGGTTTTTCTGAGCAAGAAAATAGTATTTTAACATGTTGAGCTGGCATGAATATCATAATTGGCTTAGAAACCTTAAAGGATGACAAAAGCTCGTATTTTGTTAATTTAATCCTTTTAGGATTAAACAATTAGGATTTTCGAAATATGGTAAAATTTTAGAATCGGGTGTTTAGAAAATGACCAGAATGCCCTTACTGGAATATTTTATAGAAGTATAATTGAAAATTTTGAATCTAATCCTCTTTTGAGTTAGAATTTTGAAAATCTTGAACAAAATTCCTTTTGGAATCAGGTATAGGTAAAATGACCCGAATACCCTTAATGGAACATTTTATGATGCGAAAAGGACTTTTTATCCTTTTTTGCTGTGGATTTTGAAAACTATCTCTCGATATGATATCAACTTTTGAAAAATGATATGTTGGCCCCGAAAAATATTTTATTTATATTTCTTCGGGAATGAATTATTTATTTGGCCTTGTGAGCCAATGGAATTGGTACTGGTCTTGTGAACCAGTGGAAACGTTGAATACTCAGTAAGGATTTTGATCTTTGTACTAACTCATGTTAGAGATAGACGACCCCAAGTAACTTGGCTAGTTCTGGAGATTATCTTACTCCAAACAGGGCCACAAGATATTGCGATGAGTTGTCCTGACTAGCTATTTAGTGCCTGGCAATGGCCGTACCTTGTGTGCACTTTGATTTGGGTTGTTCATGGGCTGGGCCAGACACTTAGCGTTGTTCAATCCCTTATTACCTCGATTGTGATTGACGTTAAGATTGAGACCCCTGGGCTTATGGTAGCAAGTAAAATATTCTGAATTACTCGGTATTATGTTAGTTTGCGGTTACCCTTCTAACAAAGTATAGTTGAGTACTATAGACTTGTGTCCTTAGTACAATAAGACTATGATATCAAAGGCAAAGCCTTGTGAGCTTTGCACGTGAGCCGACCTTCTCTTGAGAGAAGTGCCTGCTTTTTGAAAATTAGGGCAATGACTGTGTAACAAATACAATTTTTTCAAACATGTTTGAAATTGAAACAAATTCCCTCCTAGTGGGGCGGTAGAGTTGTTTTCAATGGAAAATTATAATATTTTTCCTGTAATCGATTTTTGAATAAAATTTGAAAATACTTGTGTCAACTTGATTTATAAAGCACTAGCACACACTTGGGACTCACTGGATGATTTTCACTTACACGTGTCTTTTATCTTATTTTAGGACCCGAAGCTGAGTAGTTGCAAGGATAGAAGTGATACCACAGTATAGGTCCAGTTACTTCCTCTTTTGCTTATGTATTTTACATTACTGATGTAGCACTGAGTACCAAATGTATGAGACCTCAATCTTGATATGTTACATCATACCCATATGGTTATATTTTATCAGTTTGGGCTTTATTTATTGTCATCGTTATAAAGACCCCTTGTCCGGGCAATTGGACGGGGTGACACCCGACTTATGGTATGCTTTTGTTGCTATTTATAGTAGGGGTGTTACAATTTTGGACAAACTATTAACCTCCGTGTAGATTTATATTTTGTTTTTAAAAAGAAATTGTTCCAAGATAAATTGAAACATTTATGTTAACAAATTCACAAGCTAAATATATTTAATTTTTTATAAAATCTAATTTAAATTGGATAATTATTGTATATCCTTATTAAATCTTAGGGTTAATTCTATCCATCCCCGAAGCTAGGGGTTAGGACAATTAAGTAGCTGACGTTTGAATTTATACAATTACGTGTCCACTTAATAGATATTGTTGAGTGGAAAAATTTTGCTAGCCCATATATCTATTATTATTTTTTTTTTTACCATTGAGACATTTGTTTGTCAAAATCCCAAAATATCCTTAGGATATCTCTTTCCCGCCAACTACCACACACTCTCTCTTCTATCTCACTATCTTCTTCTTCTTCTTCTTCTTCTTCTTCTTCTTCTTCTTCTTCTCCCTTATCTTTCACCTTTTTCTTCTTCCTTCCCTCAATTCGTACAATCATTCTTTTTGCAACTTTTTTTTTTTTTTGGGTAGATGCCAAATTTCTCTTAAGTGCAACAGATAAAAAAGGTTGAGTTCAATTTGTCAAGAAATGAGAGGATTCTAGCCCTAATGAAATTTGTAGTTTATTCAACGTACTTTTGTTTCATGAACAAAGAAAGGCTAATAAAATATGATAATTCAACCATGAAATCCTATGTATATTTTCAATTACACATGAAATATACTAGTAATCAAGTTGTATTACCAATAAATCTCCATTATCAATCATCAATGCACTCATCAAATATAATTCAAGAACATGTTCATCAAATTTCTGGTTTCCTAAAACCAACTTGCAGTATCAAATCTCTGTAGGCAACAAAATATTTATCAAATATTCTAGCACCTTCATCAAACTAATTCAAGGAAAAAGAATCCAAACCAAAAATATTCCACTACGCATTTTTCCTACCCAACCCAAAAATAAATAACCAGAGTCTTTTGACAACAATTTAAAGTATAATCAATGACTAGTATTGCCATCCAAAATATAAGCATACTGAGTACTACCAACTATTCTTCAAATTATCAGTTAATAACTTTAACCCATTTGTGAATGAATGTTGCCCTTAACTTCTAGATTTGGTGCTCTTGATGACTCTAGTTGCACATGCAACCCCATGGTGGAGGGTGTTGTTCTAAACATTGCGGCCCCAAAAGCTATATTGATAGTTTGAAGTTGTTCCAAACATTAGAAAAAAAAGTTGTTGCATTAAAATGGCATTCAACAATGTGGCATAATTATTATCATAATCTAACATATTTAGACAGGTTTTACATGTAAAATATTCAAATTTGCTTGTATGCTACTTGAAGGCACTCCCAATTGTGTCTCTCTTAATTCCTATAATCAAGAAACCATACATGTGTTAGACATGAAAAATACACACACACACACACACACACATATATATATATATATATATATATATATATATATATATAGTGAGTACAAAATTGTACCTAATGGTTAGATCAAATAGCACTAACAACAATAGTTAACTGCTCAATCCCAATAGTGAAATTACTCCTAGTTGTTCCACTACTACCCCTATTCCCTCTAGCTCTACTACTACTACCTCTTGGCCTACCCTTTCTTTTCCTTGATGGAAATACACCATCTTAAGCATCATTTGATGACATGCTTGACATAGTCTCACAATTCCATAGTCCAAATCGACTTGTTGGCCCTATCCTCTCTCTTCCTCCACCCTTTCCTCTACCTCTTCCTCTATTCTGAACCCCTTGAACACATTGATTTACATGAACTTAGTTTGATCCCTTATTCCTACTTGACTGTGTCGCAGTCCCAAATTCTTCTTGCTGCATATAATTTGTTTACATAGTTTAATTCACATTGTTAGAAGCTGCACCCTCATTCGTGTTTGCTGTTGGACAGTGTTGCCTTTGCGGTTGTCCATTATAGGTTTTTGTCAATTGTTTGTAACTACAATAAAATCACAAAGAATCAAAATTTAATAAAAGTAGCTATAATTTTATTTTATACATATTTTTCGCTCCAAAATTCTTGCATGATCCAGCTTTATGTCTTGATAGTCCGTATTTCCCACAATGGTTAATTTGGCCCCTCCTAGATAATCTCAAACAATCTGGCAACCCATCCAAAGTCTTTTTTCTCTATTTCTTAGGTCTGCCTACTGATCTTTTTATTGGTGGTGGACTTAGCTTCTCAAAATTTGATGCTAGCCATTATCTTTGGTCAGGTATAGGCATTATCATATGCCTATAAATCCTCTCATATGCCTCAACTATGTAATACTTACTAACACCCTCATCAATTCTCTTTTCTTCCTGTATTAGTGTTGTAGATGCATGAAGACATGGGATTCCAGTCAAGTCCTATTCTATACATGTGCACGTCATTTTCTTACTATCAACAACATAGCACTGCCCAATGTTAATCACCTCCCAAACACTGTCTTTTGCCAAGATAGTTTCACAGCCAACTGCCTTCCTTCTTGTGGCTTCAAATTTTGTTGCAATTATAGGACAAACTCCTCTATTTCACTTAGCTATCCATTCTCTTTTTTCTTGGAATTTGCACATAATCTGCCTTCTTATTCCCTCAAGCATTGTCAATATTAGCTTATCTCTATTATCCTTGACACATTCATTAAAGGATTCACATGTATTATTTAATAATAAATCTGATTTCACATGTGTGTTGAATGTGTGTCTTGCCCACTGATGTCTAGGAATTGTAGACAACCATTGGTGTGCTTCATGGTTTATATTTCTTAGTTCATTCATGCATTACAAAAAAAAAAAAAAAATATCCTCTTTGTATGCTCTAGCAGTAGCCCACATCATATTCCTTAACACCTTATCTTTAAATCTCAGTTTGAAATTTGCATAAATGTGTCTAACATAAAATTTGTGTTTAGACCTGGGTACCAAGTTTGTAAATGACTAAACCAAACATTAGAAAAAAGACAAACCATATATTAGATGGAATTTAATTAGTAAAATAATTAAATGGGAAAAAAAGTAGAAAATGGTCTCTGCTTCCACTTTCTATCTATCAAATATAAAAACTTACCCTCTTTCCTCTGGACTACCAATTTGTCTCAACAAGATGTCTAAAACCTAACTCCAACTGTCTCTGTATTCAGATTCAACCACTACCATTTTGGTTGTTAGCATCTCTACCAATCGCTTGCATGAGCTGCCCTCCAAATGGACTCTTCAAAAAATAAGCATCCAAACCAATGAGAGGTCTACACCTATTAAGCAACCCTATAATCTATGCAGTATACATAATAAACACCCTTTTAAGTAGTGGTCCTCTTGGAATTGGCAATCTATTGGCATCAACAACTATGTATGAACCAAGATCGATTTTGTCTTTGTACTATAGTAGCATAATCATATATTTTCCCATATTGTTCTGCACTATCTCCAATTATTTCTTTGGTTGTCATATCCTTTGCTCTATAAATTTTCTTCCCAGTCACATTCAACTTGTATTATCTCCTAACATTGCTAAGCACACCGTTTAGGCTCCATTTACGATCATCAACCAATTGTTGGATATACTTTTGACTTAACCATTTAGTAGTTGCTGTTGAGTTTTTGAATATTCTAGGACATTTGTGAGGCAATCCACTAATACTTTTAATTTGGCAATTTGATGTCCTTTTGCATGGCTTGCATATATCCTTCACCCACGTTTTCTTTTACATATTACTGCAACTTTCTTGGCATCATTCTTTTGGTATTTGCCTTCAATACTTTGGTTGATTAGATGTTCCTTTAGAGCTTTTCTATACACCTGAACACTAGAAAATGTCATGGCAATTTGTAATGGTTGTGAATCAAATCTTCTCTTTTCATTAAATTTTGAGAATTCTTGTTCACTTTCATCTGAATTATTTGGCTTTTCTAAAACATCTTCATCACTTACAACCTCCATTTCCGCCATTTTTTGCCTTTTCTTTTGTAGCTAGATATGCATTGTACTCCATTTACATTGTAGTTGATGTGTGGCACTACTAAAAAGCCTCTGTATACAATGCCAGTTTTTATTGCGGTCTGAGAGTTGTTGCAAATGGTCGTTATATACAACAAGCCATTGTATTTAATAACTAAATACGATGCTAAATGTGGCCGTCACATTTAGTGTAGTATTTGCAACAAGCTATCATTTATAATGGGTCAAATATGGTGGTTTGTTGTAAAAAAAAAAAAACACCATATATGACAACTCCCAAAGAACTATCATTTAAAATAGTATATACGAAAATTCAAAGACCGTCGTATGTAGCGTGATATCAATGACTATCTTTTAGATATTTACAGCAGTTCCCTACCGTCGTAAAATATGTAATATATATGACAGAACATTTACGACTGTTGTCTAGTTAGTGCAAAAGAATTATGACATTTTGCTTCTATGCGATAGTCGTTGGACCATTGTAAATGGGTTGTATGTGACGGTCCTTAGATTGTCGTAAATTGTTCATTTTTGTGTAAAATGCTTCAATTAATACATTAATTTTATCTTTTTTTCCTTAAAATTCTATTTACTTACTTCCTACAACTATTGTAATATATGTGATGGTTGGATCTTTAATTTATTGAACATATATCCATACAGTCATTAGCTTTTGCTAGTTTGATGCTATAATTAAACTTCATAGTAAATTTATTCCACCTTAACAATGTAATTTATCTCCATTATCTACACAGATTGGTATACATAACTTATTCAACCTATTTGTTAAATCTAACGGTTAGATTTTGAATTTGTGAGGCAAAATTATAAATATTTATTAGGCTTTTAGCTCTTATAGTTATAAGAATAATGTAAAAGTTCTTTGATAAGCATTCAAATTGCATCCAATTGCCGTCATATTTGGGTTTCATGCATTTTTATTTCACTTTAATAGATCAAATGATTAGATCATTAATATGCTATCTAGAATATATGCTTCTTCTATAACGTCCAAGGTGGTCAGCTATGCGTATATGTATACTTTTTATATATGAATGTTTATTCATATATAAATAGATGTGTATATGTATAATAATATATACAAAATATGAAGACTGTCATATTAGATTTTTTTTTTTTTACTTGTCATATTAGGTATATATTTATTTAATGATGTATATGTTTGAATTTTATTGTGTTTAATTAATTAGAGATAAATAAATATAATATACTCTCTCTCTCTCTCTCTCATATATATATATATATATATATATATATACCTAAAATGATTAATTAATATTTAGTTAGAAGAAAATTCAGTAGATCTAGAAAGTAATAATAATAAAAAGCTTTATATATTTTTATAAATATATATACCTAAAAATGATTCATTAATATTTAGTTGGAAGAAAATTCAATAGATCTAGAAAGTAACTTTGAAAAAAAATAAGCTTTATATATTTATATTAATATATATACACCTAAAAATGATTAATTAATATTTAGTTGGAAGAAAATTCAATAGATCTACAATGTAATTAAAAAATAAGATTTATATATTTGTATAAACATATGCACCTAAAAATGATTAATTAATATTTAGTTGGAACAAGAATATATATATATATATATATATATATATATATATAATAGGAGCTACGGAAGCCGTTGAGAGAGCCACCTGACATTGTCCTGCGCGGCTACCTGGCACTTTGGAACCTTATCAAATTCCTAATCTCTGCAAACCATGAAACGCCTAATCTCTTCAATTAATCCATACTCCTAATCCTTTCAAACCTCTTCAAATTCACTTTCTATTAAATAATATAACTGATCAGATGAAGGTTCATTGTTCTTTGCATTATATTCAATACATTTGGACAGACGGAGATTCATTGGACCGTTAATCTTCAATCACATATTAAATAGTCCCATGCAAAGACTACACACGACACAGCCCTCCGGCATTCTTGCAACTCAATTCACTGCCGCTACACCTCCCTCACCGATCCCGAACCACCCCAATCCTCCACCTAGAACTCGCCTCCTCGCCTTCGGTCACAGGTCAGATCTCTCCGCATTTGGGTATGCACTGTCTTTCTTTGCTTTTAATTTACTTTCAATTTATAAACTGAAAGTTTCTAATTCTTGGAAATTTTATGTTGCAAGAATAACTGGGTTCTATGGCACAACCGTGGCATGTTCTCTTGGCATGAATGGATCCTCCAGCCTTTGTGTATCCGACAGATGCTCTGTCTGCCGAATAATCAGAAATGGTTTCTCCACGAAGAAGGAGCTTAAAGGTGGAATAGGTGTATTCACAACCTCCACTAGTGGAAGAGCTTTTGAATCTATAGAAATCTATGAAGTTGATCCATGCATAAGAAAGGCATTGATAACTTGCAGAGTAATTGCTGGAAGAGTGCATAGGCCTCTGGAGAACATTCAAGAAATTGCAGGGCAGACGGGGTTCGATTCCTTGGCTGGGAAAGTAGGTCTTTATTCTAATATTGAGGAACTTTATTTGCTCAATCCTAGAGCTCTTCTTCCTTGCTTTGTGGTGATCTGCAAAAATTGAAAAACACAACATGTAGGTTGAATTGTTATTAGGGATATTTTTCTTAGGGTAAAGGGCTTCTCTTGATGTTCTAAAATTTGCAAATTTGCACTTTTTGCAATATTTTAGTTCCTGTAAAAGCATTTACTGTTTTTGCATATGCCACCAACGTATCAAGCAAGAATCTTTCATATTTTCCTTCTGCTAGCTTCTTAATGACAAAGAACCATTTGGTGATTGTGCTAGAAAATTTTAAACCATGTGATTTGTACGTTGGATGATTATGTGCAGTGAGAAATTCTCTTAATTGTTATTAATTGTACTTATTATAAAATTTACTAATATTAATTGTACATGTAGAGATTCTTTTGTTATGTATTTTAATATTAACACAAGTTATACCCCGTACATTCTAAACAATAAATTTTACTTTTGTACAATGCACGGAGTATCAACCTAGTACAATAGAATAAGAAAGTAAGTATAAAAAAAAAAAAAAAGCTTTACACTTAGTAAAGATTTGGGAGGGAAAATTGAGCCCAAAAAAAAGGGGAAAAAATCAATTTAGGAGGGAAGAATTGAGGGAATGATGATCCCCCCAATTTAGGAGGGAAAAATCATTTACACTTGGCCAAATTGTTGTCCTTTCCTCTTTCCTTCGGCCTCTCTAGGGCTAAGTGTACTGTGTGTCCCTTCAATAGTACCAACTCTGACTCTCTCTTTTGCTCTTCTGGCTGTTGTCGTCCCTTGTCCTATTTACAACGTAACTCTTCCACCACCGCGAGGGGGACGGGTGAAAGGGATAGCTATGTTCAGGGGGTTCCTCGCTGTTGCTAACAACGAGGTCATAGTTGACCTCGCTGTTGGCAACAGCGAGGATCTTTCCTGCCCATCCTGAATTTTTTTTTTAAAATTTTGAAAATTCCTCGCGACTGGCAGTCGCGAGGCTTTTACTCCCCGCTATTTTTTTTTAATTTGTTTTTTATTTTTTTATTCCTTTTAAATAAATTTAAAAGTCTTTTTAAAATAAAAAAATTCTATATAATTTTTAAAAATTATCTATAAAATAAAATATAAAAATATTACTTATAATTTTCTTAAAATAATTTTAAATTTAATTATTCTTAAATGTATAATGTATAGTATTTCATTATAATTATTATTTATCTGTAAAAATTAAAAAAATTAATCTCAATAATAAATAAAAAATTACATAAATTACAAAAATAATAATTTATATTTTAATGAATAATAACGATGAAATATTTTGCGAATTACCAAGCGTTTTTTAATTTTAAACAAAAAATTATGAATTTCAAAATAGAATGCAAAATTTTATAACGATGAAATATTGAGAAAAAAAAATTATATATCAAGTAGTCATATTACAATGAAATCATCTAAAAAATGGATGCCGGCTAGTCCCACAATAAAATTCTCGACGGTTCCTCGGGGGCAGAACTCGACTACCTTGCGACTTACAGTCGCGAGGCTACTTTTGTTTGTTTTAATTTGTTACTCCCCGCTATTTTTTTTGTTTTAATTTGTTTTTATTTTTTTATTCATTTTAAATAAGTTTAAAAGTCTTTTTAAAATAAAAAATTCTATATAATTTTTAAAAATTATTTATAAAATAAAATATAAAAATATTACTTATAATTTTCTTTAAAATAATTTTAAATTTAATTATTCTTAAATGTATAATGTATAGCATTTAATTATAATTATTATTTATTTGTAAAAATAAAAAATAATCTCAATAATAAATAAAAAATTACATAAATTACAAAAATAATAATTTATATTTTAATGAATAATAACGATGAAATATTTTGCGAAATACCAAGCGTTTTTTAATTTTAAACAAAAAATTATGAATTTCAAAATAGAATGCAAAATTTTATAACGATGAAATATTGAGAAAAAAAATTATATATCAAGTAGTCATATTACAATGAAATCATCTAAAAAATGGATGCCAGCTAGTCCCACAATAAAATTCTCGACGGTTCCTCGGGGGCAGAACTCGACTACCTCGCGACTGACAGTCGTGAGGCTACTTTTGTTTGTTTTAATTTGTTACTCCCCGCTATTTTTTTTGTTTTAATTTTTTTATTCATTTAAAATAAGTTTAAAAGTCATTTTAAAATAAAAAATTCTATATAATTTTTAAAAATTATCTACAAAATAAAATATAAAAATATTAATTATAATTTTGGTAAAAATAATTTTAAATTTAATTATTCTTAAATGTATAATGTATAGTATTTAATTATAATTATTATTTATCTGTAAAAAATAAAAAAATTAATCTCAATAATAAATAAAAAATTACATAAATTACAAAAATAATAATTTATATTTTAATGAATAATAACGATGAAATATTTCGCGAATTACCAAGCATTTTTTTAATTTTAAACAAAAAATTATGAATTTCAAAATAGAATGCAAAATTTTATAACGATGAAATATTGAGAAAAAAAATTATATATCAAAGTAGTCATATTACAATGAAATCATCTAAAAAATGCATGCCAGCTAGTCCCACAATAAAATTCTCGACGGTTCCTCGGGGGCTGAACTCGACTACCTCGCGACAGGCAGTCGCGAGGCTACTTTTGTTTGTTTTAATTTGTTACTCCCCGCTATTTTTTTTTGTTCTAATTTGTTTTTATTTTTTATTCATTTTAAATAAGTTTAAAAGTCTTTTTAAAATAAAAAATTCTATATAATTTTTAAAAATTATCTACAAAATAAAATATAAAAATATTACTTATAATTTTCTTTAAAATAATTTTAAATTTAATTATTCTTAAATGTATAATGTATAGTATCTAATTATAATTATTATTTATCTGTAAAAAATAAAAAAATTAATCTCAATAATAAATAAAAAATTACATAAATTACAAAAATAATAATTTATATTTTAATGAATAATAACGATGAAATATTTCGCGAATTACCAAGCGTTTTTTAATTTTAAACAAAAAATTATGAATTTCAAAATAGAATGCAAAATTTTATAACGATGAAATATTGAGAAAAAAAATTATATACCAAGTAGTCATATTACAATGAAATCATCTAAAAAATGGATGCCAGCTAGTCCCACAATAAAATTCTCGACGGTTCCTCGGGGGCTGAACTCGACTACCTCCCGACTGGCATCGCGAGGCTACTTTTGTTTGTTTTAATTTGTTACTCCCCGCTATTTTTTTTTGTTCTAATTTGTTTTTATTTTTTATTCATTTTAAATAAGTTTAAAAGTCTTTTTAAAATAAAAAATTCTATATAATTTTTAAAAATTATCTACAAAATAAAATATAAAAATATTACTTATAATTTTCTTTAAAATAATTTTAAATTTAATTATTCTTAAATGTATAATGTATAGTATTTAATTATAATTATTATTTATCTGTAAAAAATAAAAAAATTAATCTCAATAATAAATAAAAATTACATAAATTACAAAAATAATAATTTATATTAAAATGAATAATAACGATGAAATATTTCGCGAATTACCAAGCGTTTTTTAATTTTAAACAAAAAATTATGAATTTCAAAATAGAATGCAAAATTTTATAACGATGAAATATTGAGAAAAAAAATTATATATCAAGTAGTCATATTACAATGAAATCATCTAAAAAATGGATGCCAGCTAGTCCCACAATAAAATTCTCGACGGTTCCTCGGGGGCAGAACTCGACTACCTCGCGACTGACAGTCGTGAGGCTACTTTTGTTTGTTTTAATTTGTTACTCCCCGCTATTTTTTTGTTTTAATTTTTTTATTCATTTTAAATAAGTTTAAAAGTCTTTTTAAAATAAAAAATTCTATATAATTTTTAAAAATTATCTACAAAATAAAATATAAAAATATTACTTATAATTTTCTTAAAAATAATTTTAAATTTAATTATTCTTAAATGTATAATGTATAGTATTTAATTATAATTATTATTTATCTGTAAAAAATAAAAAAATTAATCTCAATAATAAATAAAAAATTACATAAATTACAAAAATAATAATTTATATTTTAATGAATAATAACGATGAAATATTTCGCGAATTACCAAGCGTTTTTTAATTTTAAACGAAAAATTATGAATTTCAAAATAGAATGCAAAATTTTATAACGATGAAATATTGAGAAAAAAAATTATATATCAAAGTAGTCATATTACAATGAAATCATCTAAAAAATGCATGCCAGCTTGTCCCACAATAAAATTCTCGACGGTTCCTCGGGGGCTGAACTCGACTACCTCGCGACAAGCAGTCACGAGGCTACTTTTGTTTGTTTTAATTTGTTACTCCCCGCTATTTTTTTTTGTTCTAATTTGTTTTTATTTTTTTATTCATTTTAAATAAGTTTAAAAGTCTTTTTAAAATAAAAAATTCTATATAATTTTTAAAAATTATCTATAAAATAAAATATAAAAATATTACTTATAATTTTCTTGAAAATAATTTTAAATTTAATTATTCTTAAATGTATAATGTATAGTATTTAATTATAATTATTATTTATCTGTAAAAAATAAAAAAATTAATATCAATAATAAATAAAAAATTACATAAATTACAAAAATAATAATTTATATTTTAATGAATAATAACGATGAAATATTTCGCGAATTACCAAGCGTTTTTTAATTTTAAACAAAAAATTATGAATTTCAAAATAGAATGCAAAATTTTATAACGATGAAATATTGAGAAAAAAAATTATATATCAAGTAGTCATATTACAATGAAATCATCTAAAAAATGGATGCCAGCTAGTCCCACAATAAAATTCTCGACGGTTCCTCGGGGGCAGAACTCGACTACCTTGCGACTTACAGTCGCGAGGCTACTTTTGTTTGTTTTAATTTGTTACTCCCCGCTATTTTTTTTGTTTTAATTTGTTTTTATTTTTTATTCATTTAAAATAAGTTTAAAAGTCTTTTTAAAATAAAAAAATTCTATGTAATTTTTAAAAATTATCTACAAAATAAAATATAAAAATATTAATTATAATTTTGGTAAAAATAATTTTAAATTTAATTATTCTTAAATGTATAGTGTATAGTATTTAATTATAATTATTATTTATCTGTAAAAAAATAAAAAAATTAATCTCAATAATAAATAAAAAATTACATAAATTACAAAAATAATAATTTATATTTTAATGAATAATAACGATGAAATATTTTGCAAATTACCAAGCGTTTTTTAATTTTAAACAAAAAATTGTGAATTTCAAAATAGAATGCAAAATTTTATAACGATGAAATATTGAGAAAAAAAATTATATATCAAGTAGTCATATTACAATGAAATCATCTAAAAAATGGATGCCAACTAGTCCCACAATAAAATTCTCGACGGTTCCTCGGGGGCTGAACTCGACTACCTCGCGACAGGCAGTCGCGAGGCTACTTTTGTTTGTTTTAATTTGTTACTCCCCGCTATTTTTTTTTGTTCTAATTTGCTTTTATTTTTTTTATTCATTTTAAATAAGTTTAAAAGTCTTTTTAAAATAAAAAATTCTATATAATTTTTAAAAATTATCTACAAAATAAAATATAAAAATATTACTTATAATTTTCTTAAAAATAATTTTAAATTTAATTATTCTTAAATGTATAATGTATAGTATTTAATTATAATTATTATTTATCTGTAAAAAATAAAAAAAATTAATCTCAATAATAAATAAAAAATTACATAAGTTACAAAAATAATAATTTATATTTTAATGAATAATAACGATGAAATATTTCGCGAATTACCAAGCGTTTTTTAATTTTAAACAAAAAATTGTGAATTTCAAAATAGAATGCAAAATTTTATAACGATGAAATATTGAGAAAAAAAATTATATATCAAGTAGTCATATTACAATGAAATCATCTAAAAAATGGATGCCAACTAGTCCCACAATAAAATTCTCGACGGTTCCTCGGGGGCTGAACTCGACTACCTCGCGACAGGCAGTCGCGAGGCTACTTTTGTTTGTTTTAATTTGTTACTCCCCGCTATTTTTTTTTGTTCTAATTTGTTTTTATTTTTTATTCATTTTAAATAAGTTTAAAAGTCTTTTTAAAATAAAAAATTCTATATAATTTTTAAAAATTATCTACAAAATAAAATATAAAAATATTACTTATAATTTTCTTAAAAATAATTTTAAATTTAATTATTCTTAAATGTATAATGTATAGTATTTAATTATAATTATTATTTATCTGTAAAAAATAAAAAAATTAATATCAATAATAAATAAAAAATTACATAAATTACAAAAATAATAATTTATATTTTAATGAATAATAAAGATGAAATATTTCGCGAATTACCAAGCGTTTTTTAATTTTAAACAAAAATTATGAATTTCAAAATAGAATGCAAAATTTTATAACGATGAAATATTGAGAAAAAAAATTATATATCAAGTAGTCATATTACAATGAAATCATCTAAAAAATGGATGCCAACTAGTCCCACAATAAAATTCTCGACGGTTCCTCGGGGGCTGAACTCGACTACCTCGCGACTGGCAGTCGCGAGGCTACTTTTGTTTGTTTTAATTTGTTACTCCCCGCTATTTTTTTTGTTCTAATTTGTTTTTATTTTTTTATTCATTTTAAATAAGTTTAAAAGTCTTTTTAAAATAAAAAATTCTATATAATTTTTAAAAATTATCTACAAAATAAAATATAAAAATATTACTTATAATTTTCTTAAAAATAATTTTAAATTTAATTATTCTTAAATGTATAATGTATAGTATTTAATTATAATTATTATTTATCTGTAAAAAATAAAAAAATTAATCTCAATAATAAATAAAAAATTACATAAATTACAAAAATAATAATTTATATTTTAATGAATAATAACGATGAAATATTTCGCGAATTACCAAGCGTTTTTTAATTTTAAACAAAAAATTATGAATTTCAAAATAGAATGCAAAATTTTATAACGATGAAATATTGAGAAAAAAAATTATATATCAAGTAGTCATATTACAATGAAATCATCTAAAAAATGGATGCCAACTAGTCCCACAATAAAATTCTCGACGGTTCCTCGGGGGCTGAACTCGACTACCTCGCGACAGGCAGTCGCGAGGCTACTTTTGTTTGTTTTAATTTGTTACTCCCCGCTATTTTTTTTGTTCTAATTTGTTTTTATTTTTTTATTCATTTTAAATAAGTTTAAAAGTCTTTTTAAAATAAAAAATTCTATATAATTTTTAAAAATTATCTACAAAATAAAATATAAAAATATTACTTATAATTTTCTTTAAAATAATTTTAAATTTAATTATTCTTAAATGTATAATGTATAGTATTTAATTATAATTATTATTTATCTGTAAAAAATAAAAAAATTAATCTCAATAATAAATAAAAAATTACATAAGTTACAAAAATAATAATTTATATTTTAATGAATAATAACGATGAAATATTTCGCGAATTACCAAGCGTTTTTTAATTTTAAACAAAAAATTATGAATTTCAAAATAGAATGCAAAATTTTATAACGATGAAATATTGAGAAAAAAAATTATATATCAAGTAGTCATATTACAATGAAATCATCTAAAAAATGGATGCCAACTAGTCCCACAATAAAATTCTCGACGGTTCCTCGGGGGCTGAACTCGACTACCTCGCGACTGGCAGTCGCGAGGCTACTTTTGTTTGTTTTAATTTGTTACTCCCCGCTATTTTTTTTTGTTCTAATTTGTTTTTATTTTTTTATTCATTTTAAATAAGTTTAAAAGTCTTTTTAAAATAAAAAATTCTATATAATTTTTAAAAATTATCTACAAAATAAAATATAAAAATATTACTTATAATTTTCTTAAAAATAATTTTAAATTTAATTATTCTTAAATGTATAATGTATAGTATTTAATTATAATTATTATTTATCTGTAAAAAATAAAAAAATTAATCTCAATAATAAATAAAAAATTACATAAATTACAAAAATAATAATTTATATTTTAATGAATAATAACGATGAAATATTTCGCGAATTACCAAGAGTTTTTTAATTTTAAACAAAAAATTATGAATTTCAAAATAGAATGCAAAATTTTATAACGATGAAATATTGAGAAAAAAAATTATATATCAAGTAGTCATATTACAATGAAATCATCTAAAAAATGGATGCCAGCTAGTCCCACAATAAAATTCTCGACGGTTCCTCGAGGGTTGAACTCGACTACCTCGCGACTGGCAGTCGCGAGGCTACTTTTGTTTGTTTTAATTTGTTACTCCCCGCTATTTTTTTTGTTTTAATTTGTTTTTATTTTTTTATTCATTTTAAATAAGTTTAAAAGTCTTTTTAAAATAAAAAATTCTATATAATTTTTAAAAATTATCTATAAAATAAAATATAAAAATATTACTTATAATTTTCTTAAAAATAATTTTAAATTTAATTATTCTTAAATGTATAATGTATAGTATTTAATTATAATTATTATTTATCTGTAAAAAATAAAAAAATTAATCTCAATAATAAATAAAAAATTACATAAATTACAAAAATAATAATTTATATTTTAATGAATAATAACGATGAAATATTTTGCGAATTACCAAGCGTTTTTTAATTTTAAACAAAAAATTATGAATTTCAAAATAGAATGCAAAATTTTATAATGATGAAATATTGAGAAAAAAAATTATATATCAAGTAGTCATATTACAATGAAATCATCTAAAAAATGAATGCCAGCTAGTCCCACAATGAAATCCTCGACGGTTCCTCGGGGGCTGAACTCGTCTTGGAGGTTGTTCTTGAGGTTGTTGTTCAGATGGTCCCTCATCTTGTTCTTCTGTAGCGTATGAGGGACCTGCATCCTCTTCAAACTGCATATGCTGTCGAGGAAACCACGCATTTGATGGACCAACATCATACTCGCCAACAGAAGAATGGCGCCTAGTATCGAATACTAGGTGCTGTGGGGTAATAAAATCATCAATCGCTGCAGGATCACCTGCAACATAATCACCTTCATTTGCCTGCACAGGTGAGTAGTGATCCTGTTGCGGAACTTCGTCCGCTGCAGCACGCGACGTACCCGCCTATTGCCCCTTCGAATTGGTACTTCTCGAGGGACTTGTTGCGGAATCTGTGGTATTGGGTCAGAAGAATACGATTGTCTAGATGGCTCATACGGCATGCGATTCAGACGATCCACTTCGCCACCAGCAGTCAATGTACGCCGGACAATATCTGATATTTTTCCGTAACCTTGTTGAGCGTACGATGTATCATCAGTTTGGGACGCTTCGTTACTTATTTGCAAGATTCTGTGTAACGTGTCGGCCTACATATGCATTTTTAGAAATGTCATTAAAAATATATATATATTATAATTTATATATACAAACATGCACTAGAAAAAAATTTACTTACATATACTTCAACTGTTGAACTAGTAGATTGGTAACCCATAGGATTCGGTTGTTATATTGTTGGATTGTCAATCAATCGTCGTGTGCAAGTCCAATGCCAAGTAGCATAATCAGGTGCAACAACCGCTTGTCCAAAAGTGAACTGCCCTGTCATAACGTATGCATGCCGATTTATCCAGTTAGCACAGTGTAGCATATCAACCTCATCCCATCCAGCACCAGTAGTACGTAGGTCACGCCGATGCAAATTCGATCCCGTGTCAACAACATCAGGAATTAATTGCAACATTCCAAATTGTCGCCTAACTCTATCGGGTCGATGTAGCTCTATCGTCTCCCAATATAATAGCGATGTGACAGATGCCCAGATTTGTCGTCCATGCGTGCAATATGGAGAGAGAGATGTCAACGTGTGCTCATTGTATGGTTGCCAAATAAACTGCACAAATTAACTCGAGTTTAGTAGTTTTTTAAATAATGACAATTTATAAAACTTATATGACTGTACATTAAAAAATATAATACTTACTTGATTGTTTCGCATTCGATCCAACTGATCTCTGTACGTAATCAAGACATGAGTTGGCGTACGAGAAAGTTCTAATGGACCCTGCCATACTGCTCCTCTGGGCGCATGTTGTGCAACATTCTCTATTGGACGTACTCTATTAGGTCTGATCGTAGGAATGCGCTCTTATGCCCATAACTATTACAAAAGTAATAAAAATTTTATAACAAGAAGATCATAATTATTTTTATAATAAAATACTAATAAGTTTAAAATTAGATCTCGTAATTAACTTTATTACGTACCTTAAGTAATAGTACGGGACCACTGATTTGATGTGCCGTGTATGAAGTAGCGTTGCACATACAACGATATAAATGTGCCAGTGCCGCACTTCCCCAACTAAGGGTACCCGACAATTCTAATTCACGGATATATCTTAGGAAGCACAAATGAACACGACTTCCGGATTTGTCCGGGAAAAGGAATCCGCCAAGAAGTTGCATGATGCGACACCGTGTCTGCTGGGCAACTATATCTGCAGTTACGTCTGGTGAGAGTGGTTGAGTCAGGGCTCGCTCGATTGCGCTTAATCTCAACCGAGATCCGTCTAGCTCCGTGCTAGTGGGTCGAAAACCGAGTAGCACATCGCACAAGGCATACAACTCCTCTTGTGAGCAATTGAACCCACGACTAATAATCGGATCACCGTCAATGCGTAAACTAAATAGAACCTCCACATCTTGGAGTGTAATAGTCGCCTCACCAACCGGTAGATGGAATGTGTGTATCTCTTGGCGCCATCTCTCCACCAATGTCGTAATAAGTGGATGATCAATTTTTATATACGGAAGACGGATGATTCCACCAAATCCAACTACATCCATAAGTTGTACTACACGGGGATCGAATGGTCTAGCATCCCAAAATGCACTGTCATGACGCCTTGCATACAGTACTTGTTCTTCTAATTGCCCTGCCCAAATATAAGTAGATCGATGTCTACGCTGCTGTGTCAGCACATCCGGGATAATAGGCCCAGGATCGACTCCCTCAGCCGTAGGTTCGGTCATATTATCCTGAAATAACGACATGTTTAGAGGAGTAATAAGTTTATCTCTCAATAAAAGAAAGTATAGTATCAGATAAAATCATACAGTAAGCAAAGAAAATATAGACCCAGGATAGAAACTATATGTACCAATTACTTTAAGACAATACTAAGATACAATAATTTCCAATAATACACCAATAATTAAAGTTGATACACAAATAATTATACATGATACAATAATTTCTAATCATATAATCTACCATAGAAAACCACCACATCATGAACCATGAAGTGCACTGTTAGGGCAATTTCTCCTATTATGCCCAGTACGATGACAGTTTCTACACCGAGGAGGCGAGTCAGGGTTATGCTCGTCCATCTCATTTCTGATGCGCGACGTCCTCATACGACCGCGATGACGGTTCTTGAATCGCTGAACATTTGGAGCCAACGTAAAAGGAGGATTGCGCCAGTAATCCTCATGTGGAATGGGCCTAAACTGTCCTGAATAAGTCATCTGGTAACATGTTGTGGTGTTTAAGGGTGATACGAGATCCCCAGCATTCAACCCTATTTGTTGACAAGCTGCAAATGCGTGCGAACAAGGTATTCCGTATATTTGCCATTTACAGCAGCTACAGATCCTTGAACCAAGGTCAATATGGTATGAATTATTCCCCTTCTCATGCTCACGAAATGGTGATAAACACACTAAAAATGCCCCAACCTTGATCATAAGCTTGCACACGGTGGCTTCTCCCCTTCAGCTCATTCTTCACAAATTTAGACCATATCCAAGAAGGAAAGTGATTCTACCATGATTAGCTTCCTCTCTGTGGTCACTGAAGTATTTAACCGTCTTTTTGAAAGAAGATTCGACAATCACCTTGATGGGCAGAGCACGTATAGCTTTAACAACACTGTTAAATGATTCCGCAAGATTAGTTGGCATATTACCAAACCGATGTCCGCCGTCATAAGCAAGCGTCCACTGCTCCTTCGGGATCAAATCTAGCCAAGCCTTCGCTTGCGGGTTTAGCAAACTTATTTCTTCCATAATCTTCACAAATTTGCGCTCTTTGCTTTGAGTCCCAACTGTATACATCAACTTTTTCAACTGATGATTCTTGAACTTTGCATTGAAGTTGCTCCGGATATGTCTCAGACAAAATTTGTGCACTGCCATTGGCTCCTGCCAGCTAGGTAGTCGATCAACAGCATTCTTTATCTCGATGTGCCTGTCTGATATTAAACAAACTCTTTGATCTTTTATTACATGCTCTCTGAGTAGGGACAAAAACCAACTCCAACTGTCATTCGTTTCTTCATCGACGACTGCAAATGCAAGAAGCAGTATATGATTATTGGCATCTTGACCCACTGCTATTAACAATTTTCCCTTATATATGCCCCTAAGAAATGTCCCATCAACGCTGACAACCGGTTTCATGTGAAGAAACGCATCAATGCATGGTTTGAATGTCCAAAAAACATATCCAAATGTCCTAGCCCCATTCGATCCGGTGGGTAAGAAGTACCACGCCACGACGGAACCAGGATTCGCATCCTGCAACGCTAGCATATACCGCAGTAGCTGGTCGAACGAACTAGGTCAATCTCCGTATATCATCTCAATAGCAAACCTCCGAGCGTTCCACCCTTTTCTGTAGGACGGAGTAAAATGCAGTGTATTTTGAATATGACTGTTTATCTCGCTGACTTTAATCTCTGGATTATCATGAATCATCATCATAATATGCTTCGCCATGAATTTTGCGCTCATATTGCGATGGTTCCCGCCCACAGTTTGCACTAGACAAATGTGATCTCCATTCCAGCGAGATATCTGCCATAAGCCATGACTCTTCTTCTTTCTTGCACGGATTCTCCAAGGACAAGGATGCTGCTGAGTTGAATTTTTACACTCGGCAATCCATAGTGCACTCTTGCTTTCCACTATCCTAAACTCACGTCCAATCCTAATTGACCATGATCGAACAGCCCAAAGTAACTCATCTTTATCCCTAAACCACATGCCAACTCTCAAATCATTATTCAATTCTGACCAAAAATCCATCACACTGCTGCTTGTTCCAAATCCATCAGCTTCGTTGTCTAATTCCTGGGCAGCATCCAACCTATCAAGGTACACTGCATATGGTGGATTATATAAACGCTCATATTTAGTGGATCTTCCAGGCTCTTGTTGCATTACGAAGTGATCAGGAATATGTTCTTCAGTATCGTCATCTCCCTCGGGGTCCTCATCCTCATCGGGAGTATCTTCTGCAGTAGGCCCATCAATATCAGAGGTAGGTCCTAAATCATCTACCGGCGCTTCCGGTGCACCAACCCAATTGCGCTCTCGAGCAACCCATTCATCAACTGGAGTTACATCTAAGAGTACACCAATTTCCGCAGATGAAAATAGCTGTGTTGTAGCACTTGGTTGGAAGGGTTGATTATTGAGGTCAACAGGGGCAGGTAGATTTAAATCAAAATTAGGCATGTTCTCATGAGCAGTTGAGTTCAATAATTCAGTGAAAGTTCTAGTGGCATTTGCTTGGCTATTTTTTTCTTGACTTTCTGTTCCTACTACATTCGGTATCTGGATGATCTCATGACTAATATGCAGATCAATTGGTTGTCCCTGCACGGTAGATGAATAGTATCACAAACTTTCCATATCTTCATCATCATTTATGAAAGTTGTTGTAGACCTGATTGTCGTACCAATCGCAATATTTTCCCTCATTGTAATTCGTAACTGAACAGTAGCCGTATCAAATCCTCGAATTGCACATATTTTATTGACTAAACCGAGGAAAGTAACTCAATTTCTCACAACCAATGCTTTCTGACAAGGACCATTAAAAAAATTGCCGTGTTCTGTACTTATAATATCGCAATCCCAATACAACCGTAATCTAACATGCTGGTCTAATGACATTGTACCTATATAAAATTAGAAGTATTTTGTCTATTAAAAATTTAAAAAATATAAAAAAAGCTATCATAATATATCGATCATCATTATAAAGAAATATATGCCAAGTATAATTAATTATCTAATTTTACTAAAAAATATTTAAGTATAATTAATTATCTAAATTTACTAAAAATAATTAATTAATTAAAATATCAAGTATAATTAAAATGTCAAGTATTAATTAATTAAAATATTAACTAAAATAATTTAAAATAATTAATTAAAAACATCCGATATTAATTAAACTAATTAAGTATTTTATAATTAATTAAATTACCAAAATATCTAAAATATGTAAATATTTAAAATATAACAACATTTTAATTATCTATTAATTTATAAAATATTTAAAATAATATAATATTTTTAAAATGTGTAAAGTCTAAAAAATATTTAAGTATAATTAATTATCTAAATTTACTAAAAATAATTAATTAATTAAAATATCAAGTATAATTAAAATGTCAAGTATTAATTAATTAAAATATTAACTAAAATAATTTAAAATAATTAATTAAAAACATCCGATATTAATTAAACTAATTAAGTATTTTATAATTAATTAAATTACCAAAATATCTACAATATGTCGATATTTAAAATATAACAACATTTTAATTATCTATAAATTTATAAAATTTTTAAAATAATATAATATTTTTAAAATGTGTAAAGTCTAAAAAATATTTAAGTATAATTAATTATCTAAATTTACTAAAAATAATTAATTAATTAAAATATCAAGTATAATTAAAATGTCAAGTATTAATTAATTAAAATGTAAAGTATAATTAATTAAATTATTAACTAAAGTAATAAATTAAAAATATGCACTATTAATTAAATTAAAATATGTAAAGTATTAATTAATTAGTTTGCATAATTAACTAATTATGTAAAGAAAGACTACCACAAAAAATCAAATATATAAAATACCAAAAATCTATCCACAACAATAACTATCAATAAAACTTCATCTACTATTCATGTTATATTATGCTATTTCACATAATTAATCATAAGACAACAAAATACAAATCAAAACATTTAATAAAATATTTAATTTCACATAAATACAAAAAATAGATTTATAAATAATTTAACATGCTCTCAAATACATATTGTTCATAAATTAACAATAAATATTAATATTATATTCAATTCAAATTCAAATAAAAAATAGAATTGAAATAATTTGAATTTTAATATTTTTAAAAAACCTGATATATGTGTAGAACACGGTCACTGAATATGGTAATAGTAATTCTGGCAATAATTCCCTTTGTCTTGAACAGTTTCCACGGCAACACTTTACTCCAAAAATATACTTCTTTTTGCAGCAACAAACAGCAAGCGAAATAATTTTTTTTGCTAAATAAATTAAAGCGAAGAAAAAGAATTAATTTGTTGTGTGCCCAGACAAGAAGAAAAAAGAAAGAATGGTTGTGAGAATGAAGAAGAGGAAGAACAACAATCTGAGTGAAGAGAAGATGAAGCTCGGGGTGTAAAATGAATGAGAAGCAGCAGCTCGGTGCATTATATAGAGGCCGAAACTGAAAAATTAAAACGGTAAAAAACAGAATCTCTGAAAAAGCAGAGATTTAATTTGCCGGGGCAGCGTACCACGCGACTCGTAGTCGCGCGGTATGTACGAACCTGACACGTGTCGGTCCGTAGTGAACCGCGCGATGGCAGTCGCGCGGTACTCAGCCTTTTGCATGCACCGCGCGACTGCCAGTCGCGCGGTGCTCTGAGCAACACCAGGCTTTTTGACCACAGGTGTTTTTTGACCGTGGGCAGGGATTTTGGCTTGAACCGGGCAGCCCAAAATTCATCGCGACTTCCAATCGCGATGTTGTTCGGTGTTTCGCGACTCTCAATCGCGAAGAACCCCCTGAACATAACTACCCCTTCCACCCGTCCCTCTCGCGGTGTGTTTTTCTAAATTTGACCCAATTTGATCAAATCCCTGTCCTTTCCACTTTCCTTCGGCCTCTCCAGGGCTAAGTGTACTGTGTGTCCCTTCAATAGTACCAACTCGACTCTCTCTTTTGCTCTTCTGGCTGCTGTCGTCCCTTGTCCTATTTACAACGTAACTCTTCCACCACCTACATCGACACCCTATTGCCGCAAAGCCTGCTTTTTCTCTCTCTTCAGTTCGCTACAAAGAAACCTCCGCCATCTAACCCTTTCCAAATGCAGTGCACCAACTCCGGCAATGATCAGGTGACGAGAGCAAAATCTTCGACAATGAATAGGAGTTGGTACCAAGCAAAAGTTTCAATCTTCGTCAGGTAATTTATCTAAGTTTCAGTTTTTTGAATTTTTTGTTCAGTTCTATTGTTTATTCTCTTGCTTATCTTTTTGTTTCCAAATGGGTTTACTAGTACTCTTTTGGTGTTTATCCCCAGGCAGAATGAATTTGGAACTATAGAATTAGAAATCTTATGGTCACACAACTGCTTTTCTTAGTAATTAAATCAGACTTGATCACAAAATTTGAGAATTTGGAGTGAAATAAAATATTATTTGTACTTAATAAATTGTACTTTTTGTTAGTGGCTTTCTTAATTTCAAGGTGCATCTAATTTGTTGTTGGAAGTTGGATAATCTTTTTCCTTACTATGATGTACTAAGAGCTAAATGCTGATCTATGAGTAATATTTTTGGGAAAAGCAGAAATCAATTTTTTTGGAATTTCTGCTTCATGTTTTACATTTATTTTAGTAATATTTGTTCTGATGATTTCCATACTATGATTTTTTAACCTATTGCTGAATTTAAATTTTGCCACTGCGTAATCATAAAATATGATACTACTATGTTATAAATTTTTGCTTTTCGTTTTCTTCTAATGATGTAATGACGTAGGGTGGTCAATATTATTTTGTTTGGTATGCAAACTGTCCATGTGATTTTCTCACTAGCCATATCAATCGAATTAGATATGGCAAAAGTTGCTTGATAGGATGTCTTGGTCTTTTTTTATAGAGGTTTATTTGGGTTTGGTTTTAATCATCGGAATTTCCGTGAAATGGTGCCGTTTTCATTCGGAATTCCGCTAGAGGGGGTGCCTTAGTCGGAATTCCAAATGTAGTGATTAAAATGAGGTCGCATTCTCAGTGCAATTTTTTTTTTTTTTAAGCGACCGAAAGAGATCCAATCTTCCTGATGTAACACACAGATTGTTTGAGAGGTTGGCTGCTTTAGAAGCAGGAGGAAAGAGCAGGCGCTTTACCCTAGAGGAACTCAAATGTGCAACTAATAATTTTTGTCCTGAAATGTTAATTGGAGGAGGAAATAGTAAGGTTTATCGAGCCCATCTAGAATATGGTCAGGCTGCGGCAGTGAAAGTCCTCAACACCTCGCAGCATTCTGAAGAGCATCTTTTCCGGGAGGTGGAAATACTGGGTGGTCTGAAACATGAGAACATTGTTCAACTTCTAGGATATTGTTACTGCAGAGAGGTGCAGGCTGTTGTTTATAATTTACTCAAGGCATGTCTGAAGCAAATACTTAAACGGCTGGGATGGGGTGAGAGGATGCAGGTTGCAATTGGTGTTGCAAAGGCATTAGATTACCTCCATTCTTCTTCCCCTCCCATCATTCACAGAGATGTGAAGTCATTGAACATCCTTCTCTTTGAGAATGGCCAACCACAAGTAAGTTCTTTGCTTCTTTGACCACGTTGAAAGGCCTTATTGTATATGATAAAGGAAACATCTTCTATCTTTTAAAGATTAATAGTTGCTTCAAGGTAACCATGAATGCGACCTCAAGTTCGGTCGCTTAAAAAAAAAAAAAAATTTGCCCTATGGAATGCGACCTCATTTTAATAGGTCGCATTCACGGAATGTGACCTCACTACATTTGGAATTCCGACTGAGGCATCCCCTCTGGCAGAATTTCGAATGGAAACGGCACCATTTCACGGAAATTCCGTTTAATCATCATGTTCTGAAGCTTGTTGATAATTATTTGAGTAATTGTTGATTTTATGTTCTTATTAACGGAGAAAGTTATGGTTTTTTCAAGTCTATGTAGGAATTGAGGCAAAGAAAATTTTGCATTTTGGACTATTGGTCTATAATTACTAGTTCAGTATACTTCTTTAATGGCCAAAACACACAATTGAGATGAAGAGTTCATAATATTTATTTGATTATGTGTGACTGACAGTATGCTTATCTATTAAACGCTATTGTTTTGTCATAATGTTTATGTTTGTTTTATTTGCATACTTTGTGTTTGTCTAAGGTAATAAGTGGTATTTTTTTTTTTTTGGTTTCATTACTTCAATCAGGGAGCATGAATAGGTCATGGATTGATTCATCCGATTATCTATCCAAAGAATGTGATGATGGATTGAATATCTTTCTTGAGTTTGCATGTAAAGATAAACCTAGTGGAACAAAGATACCTTGTCAGTGAAGCAATGCCAAAACCGTTACTATGTGAACTTGGTAGAAATAAAGCAACATGTGGATGTGGGGCTTTCTCAAGCAGTATAAGAACTTGGATTGTCATAGTAAAGAACATATTTCCTTAAATAAAGGTACTAGCATTCCTTTTCCTGTAAAGATTTTGAATCTAGATGGCATGGTTGGCATGGTCAATGATGTAGCTAGATTTAATGAGACAAATTATTCCAGTGAGCCATCAGAAGATGTAAAATGGATCCTTAGGATATTAGAAGATTCCAATGTTAATTTGTATCCCAACTGTAAAAAGTTGTCCCTTTCATTCCTCATGCATTTGTTACACATAAAAGTTTTGAACAAGTGGTCTAATAAATCTTTTAATATGTTTCTTGAGCTATTGAATAAGGCTTTTGACGATGTTATGAGGCAACCAAAATAACTAATATGTTGGGAATGGAATGCATAACTTGGGATACCTGTTCTTACATGGCATGTTGTATAAGAAGAATAATGTAGGCCTAAGTGAGTGTGATGTGTGTAAGACTCCCAGGTACACAAAAGCTGGTGGGAAAAAACCATGCAAACGGGTTAGGTACTTTCCATTGAAACTGCAATTAAAGCGGTTGTTCATGTCATCTAAAATAGCCTTATTAATAAGGTGGCATGAGGAGGGTCGAGTGAAAGATGGTGTATATAGACAACCAGCTAATTCACGTGTTTGGAAAAAGTTTGATAAGTTGAATTCTCAATTTTCTGGTGATTGTAGAAATGTCAAACTTGGTTTATTAGCACATGGTTTTAATCCTTTCTCAAATATACATGTTCTCCACTACACTTGGCCCGTTGTTCTTGTTCCTTATAACTTCACACCATAGCTTTGCATGAAACAATCATTTTTTTATATTGTTAATACTCATAATTGGTCCCAAGACACCAGGTAACAAGATTGATGTCTATTTGCGACCATTGATTGAGGAGTTGACCAAATTATGGCACGAGTGCATTATGATGTTTGATTCAGAAATGTTTCATTTGCGTGTGGCACTCATGTGGATTATAAATAATTTTTCTGCATATGGTAATCTATCTGGGTATAGTGTGCATAATGATAAAGTTCGTATAATATGTGGAGTGAATTGTTTGAGCTATCTTCACAATGGAAAATTTTGTTTCTTATACAATCGACGCTTTTTGCAACTTATTCCCAGATTGCGTAAAGATAAGATCTCATTCTAGGGGGTTCAGAAATATGTGCCTCACCAAGAAGATTTGATGGGGGCACAAATTTTATAGTACCTTGATGGTTGTCTTACTGGATATAAGGGGAAGATGTTAAAAAATGAAGCAGGGCCGGTTTTGGAAAAAAAAAAATTAGGATAAACTTCTTCAATTGGAAAAAAAGAAGTATTTTTTAGGAGTTACCACATTGGGATTCAAATCCAGTTAGATAAAATCTTGATGTCATGCATATAGAAAAACATTTTTGTGATAATTTGCTATATACAATCCTAGGAGACAGTAATGGGACCAAAGATACTTCGAAAGCATGCAAGGACTTAAAGGTTATGAATATTAAAAAATCCTTGTATCCTATATTGAAGCTTCTAGATCTGGTTACATGACACACAAGTTTGAAATTGATAGATTTTTGAAAGTGTTAAAGGAATTAAGAGTGCCGAATGATTATAGTTCAAATATTACACGTCAAGTGAACTTGAAAAGGAGGACTGTTGGGGATTTGAAATCCCATAATTACCACATTTTTCTGTAGCAACTTTTACCTTTGGCATTAGGGACGACGCTACCAAAAACTATTGTCCAAGTTTTGATTGAAATCGCCATAAGTTTTAAACTTCTATGTTCAAAGGTTAACACAGAACACAATCTTGAGTAGCTTCAAAACAGCTTTGCGGTAACTTTGTCTCTTCTAGAAAAAACATATGTACCGAGCTTCTTCGATATCATGGAGCATCTTCTAATATACTTACCTGAAGATGCTCTCCTTGCAGGCCTAGTACAGTGTAGATGGACGTTTCCTATTGAAAGGTTGCGTCTAAAAGTCTATCTAGATACACTTTTAGACAGTGCTTATTGTATTCCTTAAGCAAGCTATTTTTTTTTTTTCTCCAGATGTGCATAATCGTGCTCATCTGGAGGGTTCTATTACAAGTGGATATTTGATGGAAGAGTGTATGGCATTCATCTCTAGGTACTTGAATGAGGTATAGAGTAAAATAAATAGGCCTGCAAGGTATAGTGATGATGGCTGTGAAATGGGCAAGCCATTTGGGAATAGAGTTATGTAGCATTTGACCGTATAACCTTGACTTAAGTACACCGGTGGGTGCTTGCACAGTGTGAAGAGCTGAAACTATATCAAGAGTGAGTTAATCTATTGGTTATCAATTTGATTTCTTCATTTTTTAACAATTAAATCTATCATTTTAAATTGTTTTAACAAATGTCATTATCCTACGTACGTAGGCTTCATATTAGTGAAATTGCAAGATAAAACCTAAGGGCTAGATTGCATGAGAGACAATGTATTTATTCAGCCATGTTTCACACTTGGCTGCAATGACATGTAGGCTAAAATATTTATTATGATTAAATCTAAGTATTGCAAACTATATTTTCTTTTCTTTCGATAAAGCTTCAATAAGTCCTTCATTGATTTTAGGTTGAGGAAAATATGGAAACTCAAGAAATATCTAAAGAGGTGAAGTGCCTTGCAAGTGGTCCTTGCACTCAAAGATGGCACTTTAATGCTTGTAATATAAATGGCTTCTAATTTCACACCAAAGCTTATGAGGGAAATAAGCTAACACAAAATAGTGGAGTGTTTTGTAAGGTTGATACGACCAGTTATTCTAGTGTTAAAGATAAGAATCTTAATAGTTTCTTAATATCGTACTTTAGAGTGCTTACAATATTATAAAGAATTCGTTATAGTAATGCTCAACAATTCTTATTGTTCAAGTGTGATTGGGTAGATTTAGAGCATGGAAAGAAGCTGGATGAGTTTAACTTCACATTAGTTAATTTCAACCATTTGTTATATCATGATAATAAAGAGACTGATGAGCCCTTCATTTTAGCCAACCAAGCTGAGCAAGTTTAGAATTCCCGTTGTCCCATTGAAGGTGATTGGCATGTAGCTGTGCCTATGATTAGGAGGGATAACTTTAATATTTATTCCAAAGATCATGAAATAGAGGTATTTTCGCCTCAAGAGCTAGATGTTAGACCTATTCTTCAGGAAATAAACAACTCATGGGTCAGACACGAGATTCAATAAGAGTAGGTTGATCTAAGAGGACATCGAATGTAACCAACCATTTGAGTGTAATGCTCATGCAAGTTATATTTAATTCATTTTGGATTGTGTGAACTAAGCTGCTCTTGTGTGTTATATAATCTAGTTGTCCAGGTTTTAATATTTTGTGTTTCTCGTCATTTCTATCTTTATATGGTTTTTCTTGGCCTATGGATACTATTCTTGATGCTATAGTTTAATATATGGCATTGATTCATTTTCTTCTTCCAGGATTGTGTGGTTCAAAGAAGCAGTTTTCATTGTTGGTGTTATACAAGCAAGAAGGTAGCAAATACATATAAGCTGTAAGGTGATAATTTCTAACCCAGCAATTCATAATGAAATCTGTAAGGTTGCATCTTATTATAACTTCATAATGACTGCGGATTTGTACTTGTCTAGACAATGCAGATTTAGAAAAAGGCATATTCAGAGTGCCGAGATGCCAAGAATAAGGAACAATGGGAAAGTAGTGGCCAAGAGGGAAGAAAATATGAGCCATGATTGGAAGACAGTAGGGTGAGGGATGTTGACTCGCAGCTTCCACAATGACACAGGCTGGTTAAATTCTGGCATGTACGAGCACTTTTTTGAGTAAGTACTTCTGATGTTTGGAACTTTCAATTGTTGCCATGTAATATAATAGCTTATCTAGAACTTAGAAACAACTTGTTTGTTCTGTTTTTTTTTTTAAATCTACTTGTAGAAAAATCTGGAAATCTATTCCCGAGAAGAAAGAAAGCTCATTCATAGCTTTGGATGCCATTTGGTTTACCACCTACGAAAGGGGACATAAAAAGGATGTGCTTTGTTGGATTAAGAAGAAGGATATTTTCACAAAAAGATATGTCTTAGTTCCAATTGTAATACGATAAGAACTAACATTGTGTGCCTTCAGCAAATACTCTGTTGTATATAGAAAAAGTAAACATTTGATTGAAAATTGCAGTAGAGTTTTCTAGAGTATATTGCTTTTGATGATGTTTTCCCCTTCCATGCAGGTGACACTAGAACCTCTTGATCCTAGGTGGATTCAACGTGGAGACAGAATACCCAGACAAGTGTTTGATTCTGCTCAATTCTTTGCAATCATCAAATCAATTTGACCTTGAAGGAGTTGTGAGAAGGTATGTGGTTCTGGTTTGTTTCACTTTATTCAATTCAAAGAATTCTTCACTTACCTTGTTTGCCATTCGTAACCAAAATCTTTGAACTGGATAGGTTTGTGGCTGACATAAACGAAACAAATGGGAGGTCAAGTTACCTCGATTTAATTAAAGCCATACTCTTCCTGATTCCCAAAGTAAGCAGTATTTTTTATTTTTTTTTTTTGGTGAAACCCTTTTTGCTACCAGGCATAATATGATTAGTCATTCGATTACTAATGTCCTAACAGCCTTTTCGCAGGTACCGTAGCAAGAAGGAGGTGAATAATTCAAATATTATGCCCTCTATTTGGCCAATCTGTTTATGCAAGAGTGCTCCTGAAACTGGGTACTCATACTTTGTATGTTTTCAAAAGGGATAAAAACCTTTTAACTCCAAGTTTAGTGTCGGCAGTTTCAATTTCTGTCCAGAGGAGTATAATTATTTATTCTACATTATGTAGCTATCTCTTGTTGTTTGAATTTGATCTCTTTTATATCCTATAAATCTGACTTTATTTCTCTATAGATTATATCAGCAAATAAAGACAAAGGGGATTAGAGGGACTACCTAGTAGTAGTAAATATTTAAACTTCACTTTCTTTTGTTTTTGTTTGTTGTTGCATCTGCTTATGGTTTTATTGTGGTAAAATTCTTGACTTTTCTTGATTCTACTGAAATGAAAAAAGAATCTATTCAGGAGCATATTAATTGTTTGGCGACTAGATAAAGTTGGATGGATTTACATTGTATTTTTTCTACATTAAGTTCTCTATAGTGAGTCCACTAATATCAGATCTGTGTGGTCACGGTCATGATATTTATCTCCTTTTGTTGTCTTTCAGATGAGTCTGGATTAGTTCTCAGTGAATGATCTAAATGCATTCCATGGCTGGTTACTTAAACTAGAGAATTGCAATAATGAGAATAGCACCCGATCTGATGATGTAGCATTAAGGCATGGCAACATGGAGTTGAAATCCCAGGATAAAGATCTATCAGAGAACCCAATGACATTGAGGGACATTGAGTGCACGGTACAAAAGTTAGATAACACAGATTTAGACACTGTAGTGGTTAAGAACATAGCATGAAAAATAACCCTAGTCTTCTGGAAAATTAGTTCTAGCATATCAAGAGGGATAACTGTGATCAGTAACTTGTTTTGTTCTTATTTATGCATTAATTATTGCTGTTAATTATTAAAGAGGTTCTAACATCTTCGTCTTTCCATTGCAGCATACTATCAGTTCTAATGGAAAGTTAAAGGTGGGGTTTGATACAAAGGCCAGAGGAACATCATTAAAGACCCATTCCTATTTAACCCTTGGAGGATAAAAGACAATGACAAGAACAACGATGGATGTTATTGTAACCAAGATAGTAGCACTGGAGAAGCCCACAACTGCTGTGAAGAAGCCAGATACAACTCTGAAGAAGCCAGCAACTACTGTGAATGAGGCAGGCCCATCAACTCGGCTAGCAAATTCTGGACTAGTGCGGAGCTCAAGTATGTTATAGATAGCTCATGATAATTTTGTTTAGCCTATGCAACTCTATTTCTTTGTAACTGTTGGCTAAGTTCTGCCGCTATTATTTCCATTCGCCCAAGCAAGTTCCTCTACTACAAGAAAAGGTCGAGGACATGCTAAGTTCCCAGCGAAGTGGGGAACTGGAGTTAAATTAGTCCTGACAATGACAGCAAAAGGGAAAATCATTGGGGAAGAATACAGTGACCTTGCAACAACTTGTGGCATGTTGGCAAAAATAGGCACCAAGCTACCCATTTGGTATGCTAGTTGGCATGATATTCCACAAGAAATCAAGAATAACTTGTGGTAGAAGGTTATGGTATGGAACTTACTAGTCTTCACTGGATTGGAAACTGATTAATTTCCAATTGAATATCTAATCTTAGATGCCTTTGCTAATGTGCAGGATAATACAATTCCGCCTGACTTTGTTGTAGCAAGGAAGGCGGTTATGGGTTTGATAAATTCAATGTGAAGGGATCATAAATGTAGATTGGAAATAGATTGGTTCACTCATTCAAAATGTAGAGAAGGAGAAATACCTTTTTGTGGGGATAAACAGGTTAAACCAGATCAGTTGAAGAAAATATGTGCATATTGGAGATTGGAAGCTGTCCAGGTTAAGTATTTGATAATTTTTATCTCTTCATTAGTGATAAATTCTTCCTCCATCTTTAGCAAGTGTAAGTCCACATAATACACTTTTCAATTTCTTAACATCATTTAGTTTCGAATTATAGAGAATGAAGCTCAACAGAATTTGACAAATAGGGCGTACCAACAATTCCCACCTTTAATAGGAAGGACCACATTTTCAAGAATATGACAGCAGGGTCAAGTTATATTGCATGCGACATAAAGATTAAATCCATTTCTTGATAACTGTTAAGCTTGTAGATAATTTGGTTTCCTACTTTTCCAGATGTCATATGAGGGCAAGCCCACAACTTAGTATGATGTTTTCATGGAGACAACGAAGAGGAGAGGCACATGTGCAGATGAAATTACATCTCAAATGATTGTAAGTTTAATGGCTTATGCGTGCTTAGTATAATCAGGGTTTTTTTTTTTTTTAACTTGGTATAAGTTTACTGACTTATGGATTTTTCATTTGAAGAAAAACATTAGGCCATAAAAAGCTAGTGCTAGCTTGTCACCCTGGCTAAGATATAAAGTTTTCATGGAGATAATTATTTTTTAAAGAAGTCTCATGAATGGCTCTTTTGCTTCTGCTCTCTCTTGATGTTGCCCTTTATATCCCAAGATGATAGCATTTCAGTTTCAAAAGCAAATTAGCCTATGAAACTTTGAACGCTTTTTGCTTATTGGATTACTTTTTGCATAATGTTTTGGCTTGAACTCTTGACATTAGGATGCTTTTTGTAAATTAACTGTTGTTGATGAGGATGTATTTGCTTAAAGCTCAATGCAGGGGAAAAAATTTTAACCTCCTAGTCTTTAAGAAGTTAAATATTTAACATTAATTGCTTTTGGTAACTTCTTACTCTCCCTTGGATAGTATTATAGGATTCACCTATGTGTCCCTGTGGAAAGCACCACGCTTATCCAAGGGTTTACATTGACAAGCAATTACTGTTATTGTTAGGTTTAGTTCTGTATTCTTTTCTTGCCTTCGGTTATGAGCTTTGATGCATTATTTAGAATTATTTTTCTACACAGAATTTTGTTTTTAGCACATTAATTCAGGTATTCATTAGTGTTTTGAATTTTTTTTTAATCTAATTTTGTTCAAAGAATAATTACTTAACATTCCACAATACTATTCTCATTCTCAAACTGCATTCTCTCTCTCTCTCTCTCTTCCTTTTTCCTGCCCTGTTGATATTCTCGAATTGTTCTCAAAAGTACAAATTAATCTTCAAGTCTATTTTGAGTTGGCTTTATTGGTCAAGAGTGTTGTATGCTACTCGGATTTCTTTTGGAGTCAGGTTATCAAGGATTAATCCAGTTAGAGATCCTGGGAATTTAGAGACTCCAGTTTGTGGTACTCCATCCCCATCCAAGGTAAATGAATTTGCAGTAGTTAAGTCCTTAATATGTTTTAATTGGGATATTGGTTTTGTAATAGTGGAAAATTTCAAGTTGGAAAATGTGTTGTCTTGTGCAAACTACAGGTTGGAATATGTGTTGGCTTATGCAGTAAATATTTGAAATTTCTGATTTTGGTATGGTTGGAAATTGACTTGGGATTACTTGTACATCTATTATACAAGATGCCTTTGAATTTGAAAGTGAGTACCAACAATTCCTGTGGAAAATTGTTAGTGCATTAAAGTGGTTGTATTGTTATACCTTGTAAAATAATCTAAGGGGATACAGAAATATGAAGACAAATTTGTGGAAAATCTTCTAAGGATTTAGAGTGTCTAAGCCAATGGTGGAGAACATTGCAGGTCAGGATTCAGAGGCCAAAATTGAAAGGAAAGGCTCAACCATGATCAGGATTTATTGTCTGAAGTTCAGTTAAAAGGGAAGTCTTTGCTATTTAAGAGGATTTTCCTCCTGTGAAAGGTTTTGGGAATAAGTTTTCACATTGATGAGTAAACTGGGCTATAGATTTCATGTTTAGGAATTAAAGAACTTTGATGCATCTGTCTAAATTTTACAGCTATGTGATATACTAGATAGAGAGAAAACAATTGAGAAAGAAAGGAGAAGGATCAACAGTTTTCTCAAAGGAAAAAGTTCCTATTTTTCAAATTTTGCAATATTATAAGAAAAAGTAATGTGGTAATTTTGGCACTAAAGACTTGCTAAGGACTAAACCTACTCGAATTTGCTAATTTGCTATAGACCACCATTGAATTACTTGAATACCTTGTATTTGAGGATTGAGATCAAACAAATTAGTATGTCATGTGCATGAAGTTTTACTGTTTTTTTATACCAATAACATAACCGAAATATCGTTTTAAGCTTTAGGTTTAAATAATGTTGTATCCGCATATTAAATGCAAGTTAAATCATGTTTCTTTCTGAGTGGCCAAATCAATTGTTCGAACAAGAAATGCTTTTGCTTGTTAGGGGACATATTTTATCCCTTTGTTTTTGGCCTCTAGGACATATTTTGTTATGGAAAATTTCAGGTTGGAATATGTGTTGTCTTATACAATCAATTGCTAGTGCATTTCTACTTTTATCCCCACAGTTGAGTGCCTATCATTCCATGCATTGCAGTGCAAACTATTTACTTGGTTTTTTTTTTCTTCTAGTTTGTGTAGGCATGCAGAAATTAAAACAATTTCTAAGGGGCTGCTTGATTACAAAATTTGTGATTTAGTTTTAAGAAAGCACATTTTGATTATGAAATTGTTAGTATAGATTATTATCTTTTATGATGAAGGATACTTATGTTTTATCTAGACTTTGTACTTATTAATGATTATGTAATGGGATATGGTACATTTAGTGTTATATTATTTATAAATGTTAATATTAGCAGCTTTTACACAAAAATTATACATCATCAATATATTGATTTTTAATTCAAAAATATATTTAACGACTCTCACTTAGTGTTTTGAAAAATATTAAATACGAAGCTCATCTAACCACTATGAAAATATTAAATATCATACTCATATTTTTACGATGCTCACATATAAGATGGTCAAAATATGTTGTATATATTTGAATTATTTACGGCACTCAAGAAATCATCTTATAAAATTAAATTTCTAAATAACATACTGAGGATTGTTATATATAATAGGCAAATTAAAACATCTTATATAAAACTATAAACGACACATTGATTATTGTCTATTACTGTCGTATTTATTTGGTTTATATTACAATATACATAGCAGTTAGAAAATCACCGAAACTTTAACAATTTCTAAGAGTATATGATAGTCCGCTAACCGTTGTACATAGTTACACTTCAAACCACAGCTATATAACTGTCATGAATTCTATCTCATTTGAATTGACTATATGAGACTTTTTTGAAGTTTTTTTATGGTGGTAATAGAGAACCATCATTTCAATCATCGTAAATAATATATATGATAGTTTTTTAACTGTCGTATGCTATAAATGACTCCAATATTTGTGACAGATCGAAAACTGTCGTGGGCCTATTTTATATGATATAAACGACAGCCCTTGTACCATTTATGGCGGATTGTGGGCTGCCGCAAATAGCATGATTTTTTATGGTGCGACTGTCCAAATGTGTATCAATAACTTCAGTTGTTATATTAGCATGCCCATCATTTGTTGCTTTTTTGTAATTCATCAACACCCATCACGCAAGCCATCATCATCCAAAAATAACTCAATGTCAGACCTGTTAAGGAAGAATCATCTTCATCTACATTATCATCCGAGTGTGCAGAAGTATCATCTGCCTCAGAATTATGCTTGCTGCCACTGTCCCCATTTTCATCTAGAAGGTCACTGCTTGCAATTTGAAACATTTAACTATCCCTAGCTTTTATTTCAATCTCCATCCTCGAATTTCTAGACTGTGTTTCTTGATTTCTAGCTATTGCCACAATCACATCAGGCATATCCAACAATCGAAATATGTTATCATCACTCCGACCTCTAATATGTTCCCCATATCCTAGTGACCTAGTGAAGGAGAAACCAACAAGTCAAAATCATCAAAGTCATTTGTCCTTTAAAAACTGTAGGGAGCATCTTTTTTCAGTAAAACTAATATAGTAAAACATAATTAAGGCAACAGAACATTAATCTATGCAAAAATAAGTAAACAATAATATTTGGGACCACATCTTTTACAAAAAGACTGTATTTCTTATACCAAAAAAAATCAGAAAGTAGCAAAAATATATCTTTATTTTGGGAAGGGGGTTGGGGGGAAACTAGTACCATGCAGTTCATCCACGTACGTTGGCACCGAAACCTTGTTTTCCTTCAAACCCAATTTTGATTTCTTACCCACAAAAAAGGAAAAAAAACTTCCAACTTACCCACAATAGAGAACTATTTCTCTACCACGTTCAAACATCAATCACAGAAAAAGAAGCCACTTTTGACATTGTCTCATACCAAAAAAAAAAAAAAAAAAAAGAAATCATTGGGAAGCCAGAGAAGATACATACCTCATCTATCCATCCTTCCCACTACAAAAAAATGGGCAAATACGATCGGACCAAATACGACGGCCGTCATAATAGGTAGTTATAAATGACGATTTTCAACCATCGTATTCGATAGATTAAATACCATGATTTTAAACATGTCGTTGTATTAACTCACTTAAATACAACGTTATGCGTAACCATCGTATTTGTTCCATTTAGTACGATGGCTGTTGTTAACTGTGGTATATGAATGCACTAAAGTTAATTTAGAACTGAAGAGGTCTAATACGACGGTTGAAAATTGTCATTTTATATGTATAAATACCATGGTTGGGATGCACCGTCGTTTTTAAGACTCTAATATGACGGTTGCGGCCATTGTATTTAATTCTAATTATAAAAAAAAATTCCTTAAAAAACAATTCAATTTTTATATGATTATTTTCAAATTTGTTCACAATATTTTTGGTAATATATTTAACAAATTTAACGGTTGGATCATTAATTTGATATTTTTACAAATATAAATTCACTAGAAGAGTGTGTATATGCACACACACACATATCCATAGAATGTAATTCATTCATTTACACACACACATAATATAGCATACTATTTTAATTATTAATTCATTCATGCATAGACATATTATGTATAATTATTATTCTAAAAATAAAATTTATATAATGTTATTTATTGTATTTGTAATATATATATATATATATATACACACACATATATGTATATATTTTTTATATATAAATAAAATAAAAATAAAAAATAATTGATTATTATACTTTAATACGACGGCTATACACCGTCATATTTGTGCATTGTATTCAACGGTTGTTTACTATTGTAGTATTAGACCAGGTTAATGTGACGATTATCATATAATCGTCTTATTAAATTGGCCTAATACGATGGTTATTATTAATCGTCGTATTAGACCAATTTAATACGACGGTTATATGTTAACTGTCGCATTAAATTGGTCTAATATGACAGTTAATAATAACCGTCGTAATTAATTCATCCCCAATTTTAATTCAGCTGAACTCCTTCGACAGTTTGGCCACTTCATTTCTTCTGGTTGAGAGATCGACATTGCTCTCCGGCATGCCTCCTTCTTCTCCGGCATATATTGCCTACGACGGTTACAACTCTGTGGTCTTCCTTTTCCTTCGTAGCTATCGCCACTTTGTTCCTATTCTGATTTTCAGCTATAAATCTCTGCAACAGTTTGTACAGTCGAGAGTTGTATCCGTGGGATGGATAACTTGTACTCTCTCACTCACCTTAATCCTTTTGCCCTCCAAAACCTATTTGGATTGTAACAGAGGAAGCATTGTAATGCTATGTTGATTTTTGGAATCTACTAAAAGGGTTCTCCGCTAGGATAATTCCACGTTGCTTTCTTTTCTATATGTATATGTATCTATTGTGTAAATGAATTTTCTTAATGTTGCTCGGAATCTTATGTAGGAGGTATCTGATCTGATGTGTGATTCCAGTTTGGTAGTGTTTCCAATGAGTGGTTGTTTTGTTCATTTGGAACTCTTATGTAACTATATTTTGCATTTCTTAATTTCCTTTTTCTTGTTTTTGAATCTCTGAATGGCTCACTCTTTTGCATGCTTTAGATCTTCTTTCTCTTAAATAAATTAGTTGGGAAAAAAAACTGTAGGTCTGACTCTATTATTGGAAGACAAATTAAATTACTTTACTATGTTGAAGGGGTCCCTTGTTTTCTTTTTTCAATTCAAAATATTTTTCCCTTTAATTGTTGGTGAGCTGCCTTAAACGCAAGGAATGAGTAGTGAATCTACTAGTTTAAGTACTAAGGAGAGTAGTTGATCAGAGCTTTTGGCAACAAGCAGTGGCAGGGAGTCTCCGTTTTGCCTGTTCAATTTTCTTATTTCCATATTTGTTGGCATGATCTTTTTTCTGCCAATTGGAATGATGTTCAGACTGAGGATTCAAGTGAAAGAGCAATGATAACCTATTATATAGATGTCTGGTTGTATGCTTATTTGATGGGATAGAGAAAATTGCCTGAACAACAATCCTAGGTATTCTTTGTGCATTAGTTAATTTGCCATGACCACATTTTTCTTGTAAGATTTTTCACATTGTTCATTTATCCTTGATTGGAGAACTAGATATCTGGAGATCCAAATGCAACATATATTATTTTTACATGTGGTGCTGATGTTCTGGCTGTTCGTATAAATGTAACACATCAAGTTTTTTATTTATTGTAATTTAGATCAATTGAGGCAGTGAAGAGTCATGATTCCCACTATACTAAAATTGCCCTAATCTAAACTAAATAAGCCTTAGTAATGCCCTGCTAGCATTATAAGTCAGTGGACAAGGTATCCTTGAAGTCATGTTACATGTTAACAATCCACAAAATGAAGAAACTCGATTGATGAAACATGCAAAAAGATCAGCTAAGAAGAAGCTATTAAACTCCAATTATATGTTAATGATAATTCTAGTCAATAGCTAGCTTGGAACTATAGCCATTGAGTTAAAACATTGCATAGTAAGGCACATTATTGTCTTCTAATGTTAATTTCTAGTTTCGCTCCTAACTATGCATGTTCTACATCAATAAATTTACATACAAAAATCATTTAACTGCATCTTTAAAACACACCCCTCCCAAAAAAAAAAAAAAGGAAAAGAAAAGAAAAAGAAAGAAATAGGATTGCATAGCAATGCACTTTTGCTAATAAATTAAAAATTTTCCCTTTAATAATGTGCCTTTATTCTTTGTTTCTTCATAGTTTTATTCTTAGTTTGACATGTGCCTTTAATAATTAAATAGCATTTGATATGTGTCACAGGTTAAAAATACATTTATTTGTTTGACTGTCCAGAATAGCATTAGTAAGGTAAGAAATCATTTTTATATTTAATTACTGGATTCCCATGAGTGATGGGTGATCACTTCCCATGGGTAATGGTTGATTACCCTTAAGTTAGATTTATACTATAGATTTTTGGTTGAATAGCATAATTGTGTATTTTGAGGTGGCCTAGTGCCTGGAAAATTGTCAATTTATAAAGGAAACTCTATCATTTTTTTTTTTTAAAAGATAACTTGAAAGCTCATCAAGACTTGCAAATCATGAATATTAGAAAGTCTCTACACCCTATTTTAAAGCCCTCCGAAACTAGATATAGTTTGCCACCAGTTTTTTACACAATTAGTAAGTCTGAAGTTGAAATCTTGATAGTTTTGAAAGAATTGAGAGTTCCCGATGGTTACTGTTCTAATATTTTTCGACGGGTAAACATGAGAAGAAAGACTTTGGGAGGTTTGAAAAATCATAATTCTCAGATCTTACTCCAACAATTAATCTCATTAGCTGCCCACACAACTTTGCCAAGGAATGTTGTACAATTATTGATTGAGATTTCTTCATATTTTAGACAGTTGTGCTCGAATGTTAACAAGGTGAGACATCTTGAGTAGCTTCAAGATCGATTTGCAGTTACAATATGTCTCCTTGAGAAGACATTCATCCCAAATTTTTTTAACATAATGGAACATTTACCGATACATTTGGCAGATGATGCATTGTTAGCTGGCCCAGTACAATGCCGATGGATGTTTCCAATTGAAAGGTACTTAAGAACACTAAAGTATTATGTATAAAGTGTTACATACGTCATCGTGCTCGATTGGAAGGTTCGATTGCCAGCGGGTATTTAATGGAGGAATACATGACATTTGTGTTAAGATATCTAGATAATGTTGAGAGCAAAGATGATAGACCCCCCCGAGATACGTTGATGATGACAATGAGATGGGTAAACCAATTGGAAAGGGAACTGATGTAATATTTGATCGTACTACCTTGATGCAAGCATACCGGTGGGTTCTAGCCAACTCCGACATTCTTAAGCCATATAGAGAGTTAGTTTTCTTTTCAATTGCTTATATATAATTTTATGCATTTATGTATATATATGTTCATACTAAACTCTCACGTGTGACATATACAGCCTTCACATGTCTATTATAAATAAAGAGCATCCGAGAGCTTGGTTACATGACAAACAACGTCTTCACTCTCAAACGTTTCACACTTGACTCAAGTGTTTTGTAAGTTAACCTTCCATGCAAAAAATGCTAAACAATTATTTCAAACATATTAAGTTGGTGGAACTTATATTATTATTGCCTGTGTGCTTCATATAGGTTGAAAGCATTGAAGAATGTCTTGATATTCCTATTGAAGTTAGAAAGTTTGCTAGTGGTCCTTTCAATCAAGGAAAGCGTTATAATGCATGCAACGTGAATGGGTTTCGATTTCGTACAATAACCTACGAGGCTAATAAGTCCACTTAGAATTCTAGTGTTATGTGTAGAGTTGATACTACGAGCTACGCTAACCCAAGAGATAGGAATCACATAGCGGGTGGTGTCAACTACTATGGGGTGCTTACTGATATCATCATGATCCGATATTGTAATCAGTTGAAATTTCTATTATTTAAATGTGATTGGGTCGATGTGCATCGGGGTGTCAAAGTTGACGACCTTAAGTTCACTTTGGTGGAATTTTTGACTATTTGTTGTACCGGGAAAGTAGAGAGATGGATGAGCCGTTCATACTAGCAAATCAAGCGGATTAAGTTTGGTATTCTCGTTATCCTAGAGAGAGAGATTGACATGTGGTAATGTCAACTATGAGAAGAGATGACTTCGACGTGTACTCAAGGGACCATGACATAGAAATGTTTTCGGCACAACAATTAGATTCTCGTCCTGTTTCACGCGAAGTAGATGCCGTATGGGTTAGGGGTGATATTTCTGGGGAGGAAGTGGATTTAGCTGGTAAAAGGACACAAGCAAGGACTTAAATCTATTTTATATATTTCTCAAGTGTTTTGTACATATTTATTTGATTAAATTTATGTTTCTATATTTTTTTTATAATTTGAATAAATCATGAATTTATCTATAATTATTAATGTCATGTTTATTTCTTGCGCTTTGTAGATGGTGAACAAACGACTTCGGTGTGCATTGATGCAAGATGCTATAGCAGCGTCAAGGTCAGGGGCTAGTTATTCATAGGTGGCAGAGAGATCTACTAGCACAGTAGCTGCAGCTACTTCTGGTGATGGTCCTAATACAATAGTTCCTGTAGCTACTTCTAGTGCAGGTCCTAATAGCACCCCATTTGTAGCTACTTCTGGTGTGGCTCAGTCTACAACATCACCCACTTCTTCAGGACCTAGCGCCTTAGGTTTGTGTTAATTTATTATTTGTTTTAATCCTATACATACAATATTATTGATTAATTTTTACATATCAGTATTTGGTAACTATTTAAATTGTTATTTCTAGGTTCTTCATTCAGAGCTGGTCAGGGGGGGAGGGGGGGTGGAAAGTTACCCCAGAGTGGGCTGAACGAAGCTTCAGGAAATACGAGATTAGAGTTAAACTAACGCGGAGGACTTATAAGGGTGGATGCTTTTCGCTTCAGTTCCGTAGTGGGTTGTTTTGCACTAATGAGCAATAGAATTCCTTTGAATTGTAGGGATTGGCATTTTGTACCTCAAATAATGAAGGATTCTATGTGGGAAGAAATACAGGTAAATAAATTTCTTATTAACTTTGGCTAAAGTCTTCCCAATTAAAAGTTCAGTTTGTTAACAATTTATATTTTATCTAATCACTTATTTATTTAACACGTATAAGGACAACACAACTATACCACCTGAGGGACGTACTGTCATAATGAAGATGCTTTTTGCAGCTTGGAAAGATTACAAATTCAAGCTCAGGCATAGATACTATATTCCTTTCTAGCATACCACAAAACCTATTACTTGTGGAGATAGAAGGGTCGATGAAGTTCAGTAGAGGATGCTAGTTGTTTAGTGGTGTTTAGAGGCTATGCAGGTCATATAATTAACTCTATTAAACTTTTTATATTGTGAAGTTGTTTACATATATAAGATGGTTATGGTATGTTTTTGTTACATGTTAACTACGTTGTTAATTCACAGGTGGAGGCTGTGCAGAACAGCTATAATCGATCACATATTACATATCCACCAACCATAGGAAGGATGCCACATTCTATAATACTTGATCAGGTATTTAGATTATCGTGTATGTTATTATTTTGTTTTTATTAGTAGATTGTAAAAAAAATTCTTATTTTTATAAATATTATCTAATTAATTGTTATTCATGTTTGTAGAGGGCCTCACAAGGCCAGTCGACATCACCGTATAATATGTTTCTTGCGACACGAAGATGGCATGGTCGACAGGTTGATGATTTGATTGTTGATATGATTGTAAGACATTTTTAATACTTTACTTTGCTGAATTGTTAAAATATGAAAAAATGAATATATATTAACTTTAATATTAACTTAATATATATGTTATTTCTTAATTTTGTAGGACCGATTAGAGGTAGAGGGGCAGACACTTTCTGACTCTGAGCACAATGAGGAGGCAAATGATTAGATTTTTCAACGCATGTTCGATCCTGACATGAGGGATCGTGCTAGATGTCAGGGAAAAGGAACAACACCAACTGCAGTTAGATATTCATCCAGCTATTCTACTGAGGCTGAGGAGGCTATCAGAGTGCAGGTTGAGATATGTATCTAGGCTATACAAGTCGAGATAGAGGCACGTGTAGAGGCTATGCAAGCCAAGATGGAGGCACGTTTGGAATTAGCTCTATCCCACAGAGCTGGCATAGGTGCATTTGTCACATCTCCTAGACCTCCATCTAGTGCCTCTACAGCCTCTCTTGGTGTTGGTTCTACATCTCATCCTGTGGACAACCTAAAGCTCCTGATGATGATGTTGTTGGCGATCAGTATGATTGAGTTATTTTTTTCTGCTATTGTTGTGTATGAGTAGTATTTGGGATTGATATATTTTATTTTCTACTTTTTCTATATGTATTATTACTTTTACTTGTACACATTTTAGTTTCATTTCGGTTTATTTATAGTTTGATTGATGTTAGCTTTGCTGGTGAGTTTTTTTTTTTTTTTTTTAAGTTTTGGTTGTAATTGTGTTGAACTTTTGGCTTGGTTAGGTTTAATTTGCAAGTGGTAGATGCTCAAATAAATAAATTATTAAAAAAAGAGAGAGGGATCTAAAAACAACGGTCCAAACCGTCATTTTTACTTATGGTCGCAATTGCTGAGTATTTGTGACAGTTACAGCTGTCGTAGTTAACCGTCACAAATATTGAATAATTGCGATGGTAGTAACTACGACGGCTAGCAACCGTTGCAAATCCTTAGTATTTGCGACGGTTACGACTGTCGTAATTACTACCGTCGCAATTAATACTGATTTATTGTGACGATTGTAATTACGACGGCTGGAGACTGTCGTAAATAACCATCGCAATTAATAAGTATTTATGATGGTTTAAAATCGTCGTATTTACTGAATAATTACACCGATTTTTTTACCAAATACGACGGTTTGTAGAATTTCAACTCGGGTGAGTAATTGCGATGCTTTTCCCTCACTGTCGTATTTAAACCATCGTATTAGATAAATACAACAATTTTTTAGCCTTTTTAAATAAAAACAACGGCGTTATATACGACGACTGAGAAACTGTCGTTTATAGCAAAAACGACGTTATTTTTTCAAATACGATGATTTTTCGACCGTTGTATTTACTTGAATTTTTAGTAGTGTCTTATGATTTTATACATAAGGGCTAGGTAAAGGTGTACCCGTCGCTTACCTTTAATGTTCTTTCTTTGTCTTCAGATCACTCAGTTTAGATCATGATATGTTATTCCCCAAACTTCAGATTGATTGTCTTCTCAAAATCAGTTGAAATTGTGATCTATTTACATCTTTAAACCCTTTTTTTTCACTACAAGCTAAAACTAATTTAGTGACGGTTTAATCCATTGCTAACCGAGTTTAGCGACAGATTACGACCGTTGCTAAAATGGATGTTGCAATTTGCGATAAAATGAAAATCTGAGCAACCAACAATAGATTTGCGATGATAATTTAATTGATGACATTATAATTAAGTTTAAAATTAAAGTAGTGATGACAAAAAAAAAATTATTTAAAAAAATTAATTAATTTAGCAACGGATTTGCGAAGGCAAAAAAATTTTATTTTAAAAAATTAATTAATTAGCTTCCCGACCCAGCTAATCGACCCAACCCAGCTCGTCTAGAATATTATGAGATTATATCATACACGGGGCTCGAACCCGTGTCCTTGTTGTGGGGGAGCACGTGTCCCACCATTAAACTATTGATATTCTTGTGATTTTTTGCGTTATATATTAATTATATAGTATATTTTTTGTGAATTAGCGACGGATTTGTAAGGGATTTGTGACGGATCTGTGACGACCCAATTTTTTGTAGCAAATCCGTAGCTAATTAGTATCGGATTTGCGAAAGCCATCCAAAATTTGAAAATAAATTTATTTTTTTGAAATTTGAAAAAAAATGAGCCGTCGTAAATCCGTTGCTAATTAACAATAGATTTGTGGTGGCCTTTTTAATATTAGATTAATACTAAAAAATTAAAGTATTGTTGCAAATTTGTTGCTAATTTGCGTTGACTCATTTTTTTAAAATTTTAAAAATAAATTTATTTTCTATTTTTGGATGGTAATCGCAAAATCGTTGCTAATTAGAAACGGATTTGCCACGGCTATCTAAAATTTGAAAAAAATGAGCCATCGCAACAGATTTGCGATGACATTTTTAATATTCGATTAATACTAAAAAATTAAAGTACAGTCACAAAACCGTCGCTAATTAATAATGGATTTGCAACATCTTGTTTTTTCAAATTTTAAAAAATAAATTTATTTTCAATTTTTTTGTGGTCGTCACAGATTAGCAACGGATTTCTAACGGCTAATTTTTTAAAATTTGAAAAGTAATTTTATTTTCGAATTTTGGATGACCGTCATGAAGCTATCTCTAATTAGTAACTGATTTGCAATGACACTTTAATTTTTTAGTATTAATTAAATATTAAAAAAGGTTGTCGCTACTTTTGTGATGACTTTCTATTTAATTAATGCTAATGAATAATTTTAAAAAAAAAAGCCGTGACAAATCCGTTGCAAATTAGCGACGGCTAAAGGTCCATTGCTAATAGTGACAAATTAACCGCAGGCTTTAAAAAATAAATTTATTTTCAATTTTTTGACTCTCGTTGCTATTCCATCACAAATTAGTGACAGCACAAAAGTCGTCGCAAATATACGTCGCAAACTATCATTTTTCTTGTAGTGTGTACTAACATGGATAACAAAAATGAGTTAATTACGCGAGGTCGAAGAGATCGGAAAGGGTTTTCTCCGTTGTTCTTCTTGGGTTTTTGTCTTGTACATTGGGATTTGGTAAAAGAAGTAGAGGAAGGTCTATGGAAGAGTCACATTGGGATAGGCAACTCGTCCAATGGCTTGGTATTTCCCTCCAATAAGATGGCATTTTAAGAAACACAAAAAAATTAAGGATATTTATGACATTTCATTATAAAATTAATGTTCATTACTTCCATTTAGATGGTGGTCACTTAATTGTCAAAATTCAAACATCAGATACTTAATTGTCTCATCCCTTAAGGCTTGTTTTGGTTTGCAAAGGGGAGGGGGAGAGGAAATGGGAGGAGGAGTGGCACATCTTACTTCCATTAGGGGAAGTAAATATATTTACTTCCATCCTATTTGGTTAGAGTGAAAATAGAAAGTAAGATTTGGTTTGGTTGGATTGTTTTGTGGAAGTAAATGAGGAGGGAAAGTAAATATGGAGGTAAGATATACCTCGTTTGGTTGGATGTAGATATAGAGGGGAAGTAAATCAGAAGGAAGTACACTCCCCCTCTACATCAGCATTTCCCCCTCCCAATTTGGAGGGATTGGGAGAGAGAAAATAAAGTGGGAGTAATAATGACATTATTAACCATATTTTTAACATTAAAATTTTTAATAAAATAGATAATGAGGGATAAAATAGTAAACTAAATTAATTATTCTTTATTTTCTTTCCTCTCATTCTCTTCCTATTTTCACTCCAACCAAATAGGATAAGAGTAAATACATTAACTTCCCATAATAGAAGTAAAATGTGCCAATATTGACCATAAAGTGGGAGTAATAATGACAATATTGATCATATTTTTAATATTAAAAATTTTAATAAAATAGATATTGACAGATAAAATAGTAAACTAAATTAATTATTCTCTCCCTTCTTTCCTCTCATTCCCTTCTTATTTTCACTCCAACCAAACACGATAAGAGTAAATACATTAACTTCCCCTAATGGAAGTAAAATGTGCCACTCCTCCTCCCCTTTCCTCTCCCTCTTCCCTTCACGAACCAAACCAAGCTTAAATGTGGTTTCCGTCCGAATCGGAAGAGAAAGATTTGTTGATGTGGAGGGGAACCACTCCCCTTCCATATTTACTTCCCACTCTCTTTAAGGTTAAGCCCCAACCCTAAGGGCCCCCACCGTCTCGCCCCTAGGACTGTGTGGAGGATGTAAATCGAAGGATGTGCCTCAGTGGCCAGTGTACCTCAGGCTGCCTGTACACCTCTTATTGCTGGAAGGGATTTGTCTCCCTCAGGAGTCGAACCCCTACACTCCAGCTCAAAGGCAAGGCGGGCATCACACCATCTAAGGCTCTTTACCACTGGGGCCCTGGGGGCTACTTCCCACTCTCTTTGTACTCCAATGAAACGAGGTATATTTTAGATATACCTCTTGATTTACTTCTTCTCCATTTTTTTCCCCTATTTTCACTCAAACCAAACTAAGCCTAACTTCATGAAGGGAGTGGATGGAATTAATCCTAAATCTGATTTAAAGTAACTGCAAAATATTAGCCCGAAAACTTTTTTAAATTCAATTCAAATTAAAGAGAATACAATGATGTTTTTTTTTTTTTTAATCAAAATCCGCCTTTGGGGGTTAGGCGGATCGCTACACGTTTATAGGAATTAAATGAAAATTACATGGAGGGGGTCCTACCCTGTAACTCCTAGCAAATTATAAGGTTTCTGCCGAAGAATGGGAGCTAGATGAGCACCAAGAATATATTGCGCTTTAATGTTTCTAGGCAAACTATTGAAATCTTGTTATAAAATTTGGGTAGTGTTAGAATAAAATCTTCACACTACACACTAATAAAATTCTAACTATTCTTTGCACAAGAATTTCTCTCTTTCTTTTCTCTCACAATTTTCTCTAATCTTTCTTTCACAAAATAATGGTGTATTACAAGTTTAGAGAATAACTCTATTTATAGAGCTCTAATTAGTGGATTACATCATGGCATACATCATCTTCCACTAATCTTAATTAGTGGTGTTTCCACTAAATGGTGGACATCCATAAAAATCTTCTCTAATTATTCACATAAATCCATAATTAGTAGAGTCTCCACTAATTAATGGAGTTTTCAATAATTTTAAGATATTCATAACACTCCCCCTTGGATGTCCATCCATTACATAAAGAATATGCCTCGTTAAAACCTTACTAGATAAAAACCCAGTGGGAAAAAAAAATATAGTGAAGGAAAAACAATACACTATTCTATATGTCTGTTTATTACTCCCCTTGATGAGCTGATTCCTTTAAATCTTTAAACCGACGCATACTGATTTTATATCTCAACTTCTCAAATGTTGCAGTCCGTAAAATCTTAGTGAAAATATCTGCGAGGTTGTCACATGACCGAATTTGTAACACATCAATTTCACCTTTCTTCTGGAGTTTGGTGACCTATGTTGTGTCCGATCTCCTTTAATATATCCTCCTCATAATTACGCTTATGCCAGCTACATTATCTTCATAAAGAGTTGGAATATCTCTGATATATGATAATCTACAACTTTCTCGAATATAATAAATCATGGATCTTAGCCATATACATTCTCGACTTGCTTCATGAATGGCTATAATTTCAGCATGATTTGAAGAAGTAGCTGTTTGGAGATATCGAAGGACTTGTTTAATTCCATTCCAATGTCGTCATGTTGGTGAAGAACTAAATCTTGCTAATAAATTGACAGCAAAGGCAATATCAAGTCGTGTATTGTTAGCAAGATACATCAATGCATCAATTGCACTGAGATATGGTACTTCAGGACCAAGAAGTTCTTCAACATCTTCTTGAGGTCGGAAATGACCAGACGATCATTGGAATACTCAATGGATGTGCTTTGTCCATATCAAATCTTTTTAGCACTTTTGCTGTATATGTTGATTGATGAATAAATGTTCCACTTTCCAAATGTTCAATTTGTAAACTAAGACAAAATTTGGTTTTACCAAAATCCTTGATTTCGAATTCTCTTTTTAAATAATCAATTATTTCTTAGAGATCTTTAAGAGTTCCAATAAAATTAAAATCATCAACATATATAGCTAATATCACAAATTTAGAACCAGGTTTCTTAATAAAAACGCATGGACATACCTGGTCATTTTAAATCTCGCTTTCAATCAATATTCACTAAGATAATTGAACCACATGTGCCCAAATGGCTTAAGGCCATATAATGATTTCTGCAATTTAATGGAGTAATTTTCACGAGGATAATGTGTATATGCTTCTGGCATATGAAATCCTTTGGGGATTTTTATGTAAACATCATTTTCTAAATTTTCATACAAGTAAGCAGTGACAACATCTAATAGGCGCATATCTATCTTTTCATGTACTGCCAAATTGATAAAATATCGGAGTGTAATATCATCAACAACAGGAGAATAAGTTTCATCATAATCAATACCTGGTCTTTGTGAAAAATCTTGGGCTACTAACCATACTTTATATCGTACGATTTCATTCTTTTCATTGCGCTTTCGTACAAATATCTATTTGTAGCCAACAGGTTTTACACCTTCTGGTATTCGGACTGCAGGTCCAAAGACTTCACGTTGTGTCAGTGCATTTAACTCCGATTGAATCGCATCTTTCTATTACAGCCAATCTTTTCTATGCCGACATTCATCAACTGATATTGGTTCAAGATCATCATTATCCTGTATAACATCAAAAGATATTATATGCAAACATATGATCAATAATTGTTTCTATCCGATTCCAACTTCTACCAGAAGTGATATAATGGATAGATATTTCAGTGTTACTTTCATCAACTTCTGGTTCTTTGTTATCAGTTCTCTCTTGGTCTTTATCATTCTTTTCTTCAATATGATCTTCTGGATCATTTAATCTTCTTTTCTTTCGAGGATTTTTATCTTTAGAACCAAGAGGTTGGCCACGCTTCTGGCGTGTTTTTGACTCAGCAGCTATAGGTATAATATTTTGTTCTGCTGGAACTTCAATTCGAATATGAGCATTTATAGCTGGAATATGCGATTTTGTAACTCTTCTGGAGTCAACAAAAGCGTCTTTTTGATTTGCAATGTTTTGCAAATGAATTATCTTTTGAACTTCAAGTTCACATGCGCTTGTGCGCAGATCAAGATAATTTAATGATATTGTCCAATCACGATATTTCTTGTACTGTTTCTGTTCTCTCCCTAATTTAGGGAATAATGATTTCACAAGAGAATAAGAGAAAAGAAAAAGAAATATAAGAAAATGATAATAAGAGAATAATGATTACACAAGAGAATAAGAAAAGAAATATAAGCAAATGATGACAAGCAGGAAATGCCAAGAAAAATATCTCTTTTTTTTTATTTTACTCTTCCCGGTACTGACTGTTCCTCTTATCCTCTCTTGTCTTTTCTTCTCCTCCGACCCTCTACCTACCATCTACCTCTTCTTCTTCTTCATACGAGATATATATATATATATATATATGTATATATATATATATATATATATATGTATCGATATATATTTCAGTCATCAGTCATTAGTAAACATAAAAAACAAAAACCACAAAGCAGATATGGAAGCTCGTAATTCATTTGAGACATGATCAAATTTTGACTTGGTTTCTGCAGCAGATTTTGATGTATTTGCCTGTCCAAGCCAACCGCTTCCTCTTAATTCTAATGCAGAAGATTTTGATATGTTTTCCTTTCCAAACCAACCGGTTCCTCCTAATTTCAGGTGATATACCTTTGAGGGCTTCCATTTTTTTTTTTTTTTTGTGCTGGATAATGAAATTAAACTCTCTTTTGGTTTGTTTTTTTTTTTTTTTTATGTAAATCAGTGAACATACTGCTTTGGACCAATTTGATCCGCCCATGCAAGAGACTATTTTTTATGCTATTCCTCTTGATGCTATTCTTTTGAATGAGGATATGCTTGTGCATGATCCTTTCTACTCTCTAATGGATTTTGAACAAAGCCAGAATATGATTCCAGGTTATTATAAATTTAAACATGGATTTTGAATGGTATTACCTTTACTGATATTATTTTATTTTTCTAGGAGAAATAATGAGTGGTCTTGGCAACGAAGTCGGAGTAAGTACTCGTGAAATGCATAATATTGAAGTTCAAGATATTATTTCAGACGAAATTCCTATAGAGAATAAGAGGATTAAGAGGCAGAGAGAAAAGAAGGGCAATAACTCCCAAACACTATCAAGAGAAACCATTTCGCAGTACTTTTACCTGCCAATCAAGAGCGCGGCCAAAGAACTGAATATTGGCATAACCCGTCTTAAGAAAAGATGTAGGGAGTTAGGAATTCGTCGATGGCCTCACAGGAAGTTGATAAGTTTGGAGACCCTAATCCAAAATGTTCAGGTTCTCTCTCACACACACTTATACTTTACAAGTATGAAATTATGAAAGATTTATAAGTAAATAACCGATGATATCACTTCAATTTATAGGAGATGCAAAATAAAGAAGAAAGAGGACATATGGCTGAGAAGAAGTTGAAAGAAGCCATTGAGATACTGGAATGTAAAAAGCAGTTGGTGGAAGAAAATACTGATACGCAGTTGGAGGACCAAATACAGAAATGGAGACAAGCATGCTTCAAGGCCAAATATAATGAGAATCTTAAGTATAATAAACTTAAGGGCATCATAAAATTCCAAGACTCATTTCACAGTAACTTCACGGCTAATTCTGCTGCTAGTCTAAATGTTGGCTCAAAAGGGAAAGAAAAGGAGGAGGATACCGAAAAAGAGGAGTTGAAGTCCATAATTGCTAATTGTTTGTCTTCCTCTAATGTAAATATTGAAAAAGAACAATTACAAACATTCATCTTAAATTTGTCAGCTCAATTACAAAAGAGCAACTATAAGCATGTATCCTCAAGTTCATATGAACACTAGTGATATGAATAAAAGATGTGATGCTTATTATTAATGGAAATATCTTTTTCCCTTATTATCTTTTTTGTTCCACTTCAAGTGGCCAGTATTTCTCTGTGATAAGGGAAATATCGAGTGTGTCCATGACCATAACCACGGCCACTGCCACAACTACGACTATAACGATGGCTTCTACTAGAGCCAACATCATTCACTTCTGGAAGTGCTGTTGAGCCAGTTGGTCTGGCTTCATGATTTTTTAATAATAACTCATTATTTTTCTTTGCAATGAGGAGGGTAGTAATTAAATTTGTATATACCATTTTTCTTGATATTGTTATTGCAGACAATATTCGAGGCATGAAAGGTGGAGAAGGTCTTCTCCAATATATCTTCATCAGTAACTTTTTCTCCGCATAATTTTAACTGAGATGTAATTTTATACATCGCGGAGCTATATTTATTCACGGTTTTTAAAATCTTACAACTTCAAGTGCAATCATTTATACCATGCAGTTGGTAGTACGACCATCTTCAGGTGGTCAAATCTTTCTTTTTATCCACATGACATATGGATATCTTTTTTTAGCATTTAGATGCATTTCTGTATGACACATAATTTTCTTTCAAAAATATCAATGGTTACAAATTCGAGTTTAGCAAGGTTAGCCATAGAGATCAATAAGCGCGTACCTGTCTTCTGGCTTTGGTAATGGCAGAAACTCGTGCTTAGTCTTCTGGCTTTTGTAACGGTAGAGACTCGTGCTGATAATGTGTTATAAAATTTAGGTAGTGTTAGAATAAAATCTTCACACTACACACTAATAAAATTCTAACTATTCTTTGCACAAGAATTTCTCTCTTTCTTTTCTCTTACAATTTTCTCTAATCTTTCTTTCACAAAATAATGGTGTATTACAAGCTTAGAGAATAGCTCTATTTATAGAGCTCTAATTAGTGGATTACATCATGGCATACATCATCTTCCACTAATCTTAATTAGTGGTGTTTCCACTAAATGGTGGACGTCCATAAAAATCTTCTCTAATTATTCACATAAATCCATAATTAGTGGAGTCTCCACTAATTAATGAAGTTTCCAATAATTTTAAGATATTCATAACAAATCTATCAAAGTACAAGAATGATTTTGTGATGAAGCTAACTGTGCAAGAGACCCAGGCACGGGGTTACCTGGGTGATATACATAAACAAATGACACTTGCTCAAAACGGTCTTCTGCCAACGTTTTTATCCTTCTAAGCTGTTGATATCCATTGCATGTGAAAATATGTGGATGATCCAACAATAACCCAGAAAATACAATCGTCCTACTCTCCGACAATGATTAAGCAGATTCCACCAAAATGAAACAAAATGAGACAGCTGAAAATCATGTAATCCAGCCCTCCAAACACCTAAGGTTTGTGCCAACCATTCCCAACGAACTCGTGAGACAGGACAGCGAACAAACATGTGCTGAAATGTCTCCGTATGTAAGTGACAAAGATGACACCTTGAGGCTAAAGAATAACCCATGTTTTGTAAAATAGAATCCAATGGAAAACAAGCATTCAACAATTTCCAATAAAGTTAGGTTGAACCTTAACCTCCCTAAGCTCAGCCCATATTCTCCTTGATTGGCTCCTTTTTCTGACTATTCCCTTTGCAGAAGAAATGGTAAATTTACCAGAAGAGCTTGGCAACCAAATCAGAGCATCATCAACATCAAAATCCGAATACAGTGGAGGCAAATTTCTGAGTATTTGGTAGGCTAAACTGATTCTAAAAGCACAGCATTCCAAAAGTCATCCCTAACACATTCTTGTACTTTTAAATTTGGAAAATGTACTAAAGAGTTGAGCACATATAATTTTCCCAAACCAGATCAGTTCTCAAACCAAAAGGAACATTTCCGACTTAAGCAAGGAAGCCATTTGTTCCTCTTCCCATGTACTAATTTTGTTAATTCTACAAGAAAAAAGGAGATAAATACGAGGCCTTCAAATACGAAGACCGAAAAACTATCATATTTAACGACTATATATGATGACAGTGTAACAATTGCATTTGTTTTAGTAAGTATGGCGGTTATGCCAAAACCATCGTATTTATCTAACCAAATCTGATAGTTCTATGTACTGTCATCTTTATGCAAACCAAATAGGAAGGTAACATTGAACTGTTGCATGTGTTTAGATAAATATGACAGCTTTTTGTAAACCTTCGTCTTAGGGTGGAACAAAGAGGGTAGTTATTCAACCGTCTCAAATATTTATTTAAAATATCACGGGATTATTTATTTACTAAGACATTATAAACTATTATATTTAAAAAAATTAACATATAAAATTAGAATACGTCAATCAAAATATATGAAAATAACTTGAATAATATTACCAAGAGATGGAATATATACATTGTACTCTTTTTTTTTTAATCAAAATTTTCTCACTGAATGAATATCTAAGGGGAGTACTATGAAATTTCTAATTTAATGTCGATGTCCATTCTCCTAAAAGATAAGGGTTCTCTTTTAAGATGATATAATTAATGATGTCATAAGTAGAAGATGTCATCAGTCCTTGTTTTTCTTTTAGAGATTAAGGTTCCTTATTTTTTGGAGATTAAAAATTTTAACTCTGTAAATATAGTACTATTAGGACTACTTATAATTGAGACAGAAAAATAAATAAAATATAATAATACTCTCTTATATTTTAGCTTCTCTTTACTTTTTTATCTCGTCCCACTTTATTTTGCTACTGGTGTTCTGTCCACTCACTCTAACAAATTTATAATATATGTTGCTTTCTATTGGCTTGATTTTCAATAGTGCAATGATCAATTTTTTGAATTGTTCACTGTGGAGATGACACATATAGGCTCCAAAACTGGATGATATATATATATATGATATAAAATGAAGTCGACGCATAGTAGAATAAAAATTAAAAAAAAAAAGAAAGTATAGTTTAACTGCCAATTGACACTTAAAGAAACCTCTAATCTCAACCGGTTCGTGAGCTATGGTTCCAATTCACAGTTGCAACCGTTAACGTAGTCAATAACTTTGGAATCGTTGATCATAGTTTGGTTGGTAGGTTCAATAGTGAACCAAGTCAACCATGCCTATTTCATAGTCAGCAAATTTCCATCTGAGGATATCTTTAATCTCTCTAGATGGCTCTTTTCCACGTCGAAAGAATCATTTCAAGACCACTTTGGAGATATTTCATTGGAAAGATAAAAATATTTGGGAATGGTTATGCAATTACTCTAAAGTGTTCACTATGAATACGTGTGATGTCTTTATGTTTGCACTAAAATGGAAGCATAGAAAAAATATAATCCTAGGTATTTTTGCCCCTTTTTCAGTTTTTTTTTTTTTTTTGTTCCATCAAGAAATAAATAGACTTTACCATGTAATCCTCCAAACTTTGTGGCAATTGAAGATCTCATTACTTGAGCTTTAAGGTTGTTATTATTCTTAGTTTATGTCAGCTGTAGGTGGAAACTCAACACCTTCACTTTTCACATATTTTTTATTTGTTTCCTTCAGCTTCCTGCTAGATATGCTTCTTTTTTGCACAAAAAGTATAGGATTACTCTGTTTTACTTAGATAAAAGTGAAAATTCACTAGCTTATCTCCTACAAATTAGGGTTATACTCCAGTATAGTTGAACCAAAACACAAAGAATTCTAGTTCTTTTTAAGACATATATAGAATTCATAAATATCTATGTTATTATTATTATTATTTTTACATTTCAATCTAACAATGAGTTTCTTGTTCAAACATCAGGATCTGTGGATGCACTAATTTAATGATTGCTTCTCTGCTCAAACATCAGAACTTTAAATTGGTCCGGTTTGAATTTCAAAACCGTATTCTTATGCACCATGGCTTCATTGTCTAGGTGAACCTAATCTCTGTGAAATTATCATAGCTATTTTGAGAAAAATGCGTCACACAACATCAAGAAAGTTCAAAGTCGGACCATACCATTGACTTCTACGAATTTGAATAGAAAAAAAATACTAGAAAATGAAGATATTTCTAGAGTGAGGGTTCTGCAATTGTTGGAAATTGACTAATGAGTCTATTGAGACTAGGCAGTAGTCAAGATCAGTACTTGGAATGACTTGACGTCCACATAGACTCCACAGCTCGATGCACCACCATTGGTATATCTCTGATTCCTCCAAATCACGGAACATCTTTGAATTTTTGTTTCGGTGAAGAAACAAATAGGCATCACTCGATCATACACTTGGCAGAGAATTTTCATAAACCAAACTCGTGAACTTAGTAATCCTCCATAGACTCTGGCAATTGAAGTTCTTCTAAGTTTTTCTTTGCAATGTTGGCGTTTGTTTACACTGATGCAAGAGCTCTTCACCTTTTTAATTCTCTAATCGTTGCACTTCTTCTCTTTATTGAACCAGTAACACTTGAATTGTTGGTACCAAGAGGTGAAAGTAGTAAAACTTGGTGCTTGGAGAAAGAGAGACGAGCTCTTTTGAAGTTTAAGAAGGGCTTGGAAGATGATTATGGACTTCTTTCTTCCTGGGAAGCCGATGATTGCTGCAACTGGAGAGGAGTCAGGTGCAGCAATCGCACCGGCCATGTGATTGCTCTTGATCTTCCTCGTGTACTTACCGGTGCTTATCAACCATTACGAGGTAAGGTTGGTCCATCGTTGCTTGAGTTGGAGCATTTGAGGTATTTGGATCTAAGTGACAATGAATTTCTTGGAAGTACCATTCCAGAGTTTATTGGCTCACTTAAAAATTTACGGTATCTCAATCTAGCAGCTGCCGGCTTTGTTGGTGTAGCTCCTGATCAACTTGGGAACCTTTCCAACTTACGAACGCTTGATCTTAGTCGTAACTATGCACTGAGTGTCAAAAGCTTCAAGTGGCTTTCCCAACTATCTTCTCTAAGACATCTTTTTCTCAGCCATGTAAACATTAGTACATCACTTGATTGGTTGCAAGCACTAAATAGTCTACAATTCCTCACAGAAATTGAGTTAGCTTGGTGTGGACTACCTAAAGTTGCTGCTGATTCATTTCTTTCGTTTAATTCTTCTTCCATGTCCCCTGCTATCATTGATCTATCTGGTAATTCTATCGTCAATTCTTCCAGGTATCATTGGCTATTCAACTATAGTAGCCTTGTTAGCATTGACCTTTCCCAAAACCAGCTACGTGGTCTAATTCCTGGGGATTTTGGAAAAATGAAATTCCTAAAACATCTCAACCTGTCTATGAATCAACTCGAAGGTGGGATTCCAAAATCCATTGGAAACTCGAGTAAATTAAGGTTATTGGATTTGTCACAAAACTCATTAAATGAGCATCTTGTTGCAGTCTTCTATAACTTGTCTGGTTACCTAGAGAAGTCATTGGAGATTTTGATTTTAACGGGAAATCAATTTACTGGTCCATTGCCTGAGATAAAAACATTTTCATCCTTGAGGGCATTGTACTTCTCCAATAATCAATTGAATGGAACCGTTCCAGCAAGCTATGGAGATCTTCCTAAGCTTGAGATTCTTGCTCTGTCACAGAATCGGATTCGGGGAGCATTGCCTGATTTCCTTCCATCATTAGCGTTGAAGGAAGTGTATCTTGAAAACAATGAATTGAATGGTACTATACCACAAACAATCCGCTTCCTGTCCAATCTAGAAGTGTTGGATTTTTCTTCAAATCATTTAAGTGGACCGGTCTCTGAGGTCCATCTGAAGAATCTATCCAAATTGCAGCATCTGGATTTATCTTTCAATTCCCTGGCTTTTAGATTGAGATCAGAGTGGAATCCTCCATTTCAACTGGAAACTATTAGACTGGCCAATTGCAAATTAGGACCTCATTTGCCAACATGGCTTCAAAGTCAGAGGTACGTGTCTGAGATCGACTTCTCTGGAGCTGGAATTAGAGATACTATTCCTAATTGGTTCTGGAATTTGTCTCCTAGGCTGGAGTTTTTAAATATTTCAAATAATTACATACGTGGTACTCTTCCAGATTTGTCCTTAAAGTTTGGCAAATATCCCAGGTTATACTTGAGTTCAAACAATCTTGGAGGTCCAATTCCGCAATTTCCACCCAATCTGACATCCCTAAGTCTTTCCAGAAACAGGTTTCTGGGTGCAATATCTTTCTTGTGCAATACTAGTTCCTTTCTGAGCGATCTTGACCTCTCAGACAACCTTTTATCTGGAAAGCTTCCTGACTGTTGGATGCAATTAAAAGAACTAGTTGTTCTTAACTTGGCAAACAATAACTTTTCAGGACCAATTCCTAGTACCATTGGGTCGCTCTACCAAATCCAAACACTGCATTTGCGAAACAATAATTTTGTAGGGGAGCTTCCTTCCTCCTTGCAGCAGTGCACAAGTTTGAGTATTGTTGATCTTGGACAAAATAAATTCACTGGAAAAGTCCCTTTGTGGTTAGGAAGTAACTTACTGAGTTTGGTTGTTCTTAGTCTACGGTCAAATAATTTCCATGGAAGCATACCTTCAGAACTATGTTACTTGCAAATGATTCAAATCTTGGATCTCTCTTTGAATGGTCTTTCAGGAACTATACCAAAATGCATCAGAAATTTCACTGTCATGTCCCAGAAAGGAAGTTCAAGGGCAACAGTAACACATTCATATTTCTACACAACTGACAGTTCAAGTCTCAACGATACCACATATGCTGATGCGGCCATATTGGTATGGAAGGGAAGAGAATCCGAGTACAGGAATACTTTAGGACTGGTGAAGAGCATTGATATTTCAAGCAACAAATTGACCGGAGATATCCCACCAGAAATTACTTCTCTGCAAGGCTTGGTTGCACTGAACCTTTCAAGAAACAATTTGACTGGAAAAATCCCCCCGGACATTGGTAATTTACAGTTGCTAAATTTCCTTGATCTGTCCCGAAACCAGCTTTCTGGCATGCTTCCTAGAAGCCTTGCTCAATTGAACTATCTTGGGGTCCTGGACATGTCATTTAACAACTTGTCAGGAAAAATCCCATCTGGCACTCAGTTGCAAAGCTTCAATGCTTCAGCATACACAGGAAATCCTGGTCTATGCGGACTTCCACTTCCAAATTTATGCCCTGAAGATGAGGGAAATACAGTTCCAGGAGGCAGTCAAGATTCTGAAAATGGAGTGCATGACAAGTTCATGGACTCAGGTTTCTATGTTGCTATGGGGCTTGGCTTTGCTGTTGGTCTTTGGGGGACTTTGGGTTCTTTACTATTAAATAGTTCATGGAGAGTTGGCTATTTTGGGTCGGTGGCCAACATACAAGATTGGCTCTCTCTAAATATAGTTGCGAACCTGGTGGAGATGAAAAGGCGACTCCAGAGATGATCTGAAATATAGTTCTTTATTCTTCCAGTATTTGAAAATGTACCTGTTGTGCTGTTTGCAGGACATGCTCATCATTACATAACAAAATAAGCCCTGCATTGGCTACTTTACATTCCTGGATAAGAAGGATCACTGTTTAGCATTGACATTGTTTAAGATTGCCTCGAGAAATCATTAGTGTCTCACATTAGATCATTGTCCTTAACTTTCCACATTGGAGTGGAATGCCAAATTTTGGTACGTACACTGATGCAACAAGACCCTCTCCGGTCTCAAAATTTTTTATAATTTGGTATTTTCTTTAAAAAATTAAAAATTTTTAAAAGAACCTTTCAAATCTTATATTTTATCATTCTAACTTTTTCAAAAGTTGTAAATATAATTCTTTAGTTTATCTTTTCACGCAAATTGGTTTCTCAACCCCAACTTACAGATTTTGTCCCTGGTGAGTGGGAGGACCGGTGGAATTGTCGTCAATAAATTCATTGATTCTTGTCAATGTCAATATATGGATGATTAAAGAGTGAGATTAGAGTCCTTTTGAACAAAGACACGGAATTAGGTAGAAAAACTTATGGAATATATGAGCAGTTATTCCAATGAGTAATGAATGCCAATATCGGGGATGACTTCCAAGTCTAGTGGGATTTGATAGCTTAGCGTCCAATTTGGATGATCTTATTTACTTTTTGCTCTGTTTTTCCCCCCAATCAGTAAGTAGAAGTTCCCCAAATAGATACATTAGCAAATTTTTTTGGACTGATTTTTCAGTTAAATAGGAACCCATCTTCTGTTTTGGTTTCCTAGCTAGTTCAAGCATTTCCTTTTCTCTTTCCCTTGTTCTGATTGTTGCATTTCACAATGCTAAACAAATTACTCTATTCATTCTTTTTTATCTGTCTATTTTAACTAATTCATAAATTTTAAAAAAATAAAAATTTTTGATTAATTAATTAACATTTCCTATTTTACCTTCAAAAAATCTCTCTTTTTATTAAAGAGTAATCAAATTCCAAAAGTTTATGTGTGGTAAGCATATTTAATTTATTTTTATTTCCCACGCAAGTGTACAATAATTATTGAATTAAAGAAAGATATTTATAAAAAAATAATAATTAATATCGTATTAATTTACTAATAGGACAGATAGATTAGAATAAAAATTTTAATTAAAATACATAAATAAAAAGAATAGAAAGAGTATATCTTAAGATGAACTGGAGTCAGAGCATTTATTGAATCAGTGGTGTACTTCTTAGCAAGCCAAAAGATCTCAAATGGATGCATGTACTTTTCCTTCCCATTTCTCTGTGTAACAGTGTGAGGATCCCTTAAAAGTTAATTTTAAAAAATAGATGGAATGGGCTGAGTTGGGTTGGAGCCTGCGTAATTTCAATACGGAAATAATTACTAACTGATATTTTTTTATATGGGAAATAATTTGTAATTGATATATTTCTTTGACCGTTAGGATGACTAGTCTTTCTCGATTTTAATTATAAAAAAAAGGGTAAGCAACGAAATCATCGAGTTGACCCTATGATCAAGTGGTGGAAGTTATAGGGGATGAAAGAATAGCCTTTGTTGATAAAGTAGTTTAAGGCGGATGACTGGTCTTCTGATATAGATTCAGATCCAGATACTCTGTGAAGAGAGATGGCTTAATATATTAGGACAGTAGCTAAGAAAGTGTTTGGTGAATTTAAAGAAAGAATACCTCTAAATAAGGACGTGTCGTGGTAGAATAACAAAGTAAAAGAAGCTGTAAGGAGTAAAAGAGGGTACTATAAAAATTTAGAGAAGTGCACGAGTGATGAGAATATTGAGAAACATAAGGTCGTGTGAAGAAACGTTAAAGAAGCTGTTAGAAAAGCAAAATCTATAGTTTACAAGGATTTATATGAAAAGTTGATTACTCAAGATGGGGAGAAGAATGTATATAGATTGACGCGTTTTAGGGAGAAGAAGATAAGAGATATCGATGTGGTGAAATGTGTGAAAGATGACAATTACAGAGTTTTGATTAAAGATGAAGAAATAAAGGAGAGATGGAAGTCCTATTTTGATAAATTATTTAATGGGAGTCAAGTCAAAGTTTCGAGTGTGGGTAACCTTGCAATTTCGAATGAAAAGGTTAATCGTGCGTGTATTCATCGTATTCAGAAGGATGAAGTCCGAGATGCCCTTAAAAGGATGAGACAAAAAAAAAAAAAAAAAAGCAATGGGATGGGATAGTATACCATTCGAGGTCTGGAAGTGTTTAGAAGAGATAGGTACTATGTGGTTGATAAGTCTGTTCAACAAGATATATAGAGTTAATAAGATACCTAAAGAGTGGAGGAAGAGTACTTTGATTCCTCTGTATAAGAATAGAGGGGATGTTCAAGATTGTACCAATTATCGTGGGATTAAACTCATCAGTCATACTATGAAGTTTTGGGAGAGAGTAATTGAACAGATGTTAAGGGGGTATTATACAAATTTCAGATAATCAATTTGATTTATGCTTGGGTGTTCCACTACGAAGACAATTCATTTATTACGACAGATGTTGAATATTATAGGGAAAGAAAGAAAGATTTACATATGGTATTTATTGACTTGGAGAAAGGCTATGACAAGGTGTTTAGAGAAGTAATTTGGTGCGTACTGGGCAAGAAAGGTATATCGCTAAAGTATATTATTCTCATTAAAGATATGTATGAGGGAGCATGTATAAATATAAGAAGTTGCACCGGAGTGACTGCATAGTTTTCTATTACTACCGGGGTGCATCAAGGATCAGCTTTTAGCCATTTCCTCGTTTCGGCCGTTATAGATGAGTTGACCTACACTATACAGGAGCCTGTGTCATGGTGTATGTTATTTGCTGATGATATTGTGTTGATTAATGAGACTGGAGTTGGTGTAAATGCTAAATTGGGGTTGTGACAGACATTGGAATTCAAGGGTTTTAAGAGTAAAATAGAGTATATAGAATGCAAGTTCAATAGTAGTAGACTATAACTCAGAGTGTAACTTTGGATGGTAGAGATATACTAATAGGTGATTGTTTTCGATATCTAGGATCTATTATTCAAAAAGATAGAGAGCTTGATGGCGACATTGCATATTGAGTTACGGCGGGTTGGTTGAAATGGAGGAGTGCGACTGGTATTTTATTTGATCGTAATATACTATTGAACCTAAGAGAAAGTTCTATAGAACAGCCGTAAGACCTGCTATGTTATATGACACGAAATGTTAGATAGTTAAAAGATGTCATATTCACAAAATGAAAGTAGTTGAGATGCTTATATTATGGTAGATGTGTGGATATAATAGAAAGAATAGAGTTATAAATGAGACTATTAGGGAAAAGGTAGGGGTCGCATCTATTGAGGAAAAGATGAGAGAAAGTCGTCTGCGTTTGTTTGGACATGTACAGAGAAAACCGATGGATGCTCCTGTTAGGAGGATTGAAGAATGGAGGTAGGTTAGGTTAGACAGCGGTAGAGATATGCCTAAAATGACATGGATAGAGGTAATTATGAGAAATATGTCTTTGTTAAATTTGGATGAAAGTATGACGATCGATAGAAAGAAGTGGAAAGAGAGGGTTCATGTGGATGGCCACACGTTGCCTTACATTGGTTCATGTAGCTGACTCCAAATTTCTTGGGATTAAGGTTTAGTTTGTTGTTGTTGTTGTTGCTATATAATAGTTTGATGTTGTATTCTTGGATGTTTGCTTTGCCATTTTTTGTATTCGAGAATAAATTTTTTTATTTATCTCTATTTTTCTTTTCTTTTCTTTTCTTTTTCTTTCTTTCTTATTATTGGATACTAACCTAAGATCCGGACTATGCACAAAAATTAAATTTTTATTGAGCTAATGATATTATTTTTCAAATAACACTGACCTAGATTTATGTAGTTTGGTACTAAAAAAATCAGATAATTTTGGTGTGGAAGATCAAGATGTAAACCATGTTCATGGATCATAGATAGTACTTTTTACAGCAAAGCTATTCTTATTTGATTCATATACCCAATTTTGATGCAAAATATTTAAATTAAAATACATAGTTAAGAAATTACTAATAAAAAAAAGTTCAATAAGATAAAACTAATTATTTAAGTTATAAAGAAAAACAATTCAAGAATAAAATCTATGTACTTGTAGAACAGCTCACATCTTTTGGCTAAAGAGAAATATTGGGCCACTATTCTTAAATAATAAATAAGTTGCTCCAAGTATAAAAAATATCCCTCCAAAAAAGTTAAAATTCCCCTTTGAACAAAAAAAAAAAAAAAAAACTTTTAATATGAGATAATTTAGTTGCCCTTGGACTACCCGTTCCGCTCTGCTTGCCCTAAAAACAAAGAAGACAAAAATAACGAACAAAATTAACTGAAAATACAATAGGAAGAGCCATAATATTTTTAACTTTATTTAGAAAAAGTGACAAAGTAAAGTTTATATTAAATCACCACACATATATATACAATAGTATGGGGTGATGCATCTAATTTCGAAATATCCATATGAAGTGATTGTATGTGCTCTCCTCCCTTTTCCATCCCCTTCCCCTCCCAATAAATAAATAAATTAATTAACATTTTACCTGAGAATCTTCCATATGGTATAAAAAGCAGAAAATAAAGCATTATTCACAACCTTGAAAAAATCACCGAAAGTTATTTATGGACAGAAATTATAGACCGCCCCTTCCGTGCCCGATTTGAGTTTGACAACTAGTAATATATGTTTGAAAACAACTAGTAATTTGGAAAGTATTGTAGTATAGTATCTAAATAGCATTTTTTTTTTAATTCAATGATGATTAATCAGATAAAAATTATAAATTTCGACAATAAAATGGTAATATTTACTAAAATTTATCAATGTTGTATACTAGATTTGAAATTTACCATTTCCTTCAGGAAACATCCTACTGCCTTCAAATAAATTGTTACGAAACCTAAATTTGATCTTTTGTTTAATTTGGGGTTAATTATGGTTGCTAGCTTGCTTCGCTTGTTCTGCAACCATGCCATTGATCATGCTTTGGGTGTGCCCCGGTTCTTATTGTAGATGCAAGGATGAAATTATTTTTTTAATCTTGTATTTTATTTTTCTGAAAAATGAAAATATTTTTAACAATTTCTTTTAAAATTTATATTTCTCTATTTTTTTGTTGAGAAGTTATAATATTATTTTTTAACATATTTTTTTATATAAGTTATCTTCAATCTCATTCGGTCCTTAGCGTACAAGATTAGTTGCATTATTTCTAATCCAAATCCAAAATCCATTTCATGTTTGAAACTAAAATTATGAATTTATCAAGATAATAACAAAATATGAGATTTCTTGATGTCATATAACATGGTTAGCTTATGTGTAAGGTTGCCAACTTTAGAATGATGCCCGATCAGGATCCTCTGCCCCATTTTCTTGCTCCTTCTCTTTCCCACTCTTGTGGAATTGTCACATATCCACTTTATTAAAAAAAAAAAAAACCAAAGGGAGAAAAAAAAAAAAAAAGTAAAGACATGGCGATTCCACAAGCATGGAAGAGAGAGTGGGGGAGAGAATGAGGGTAGAAGATCTTGAGGGACACTTGATGACCTCTTGAGGGTGGGGAAAAGAGTGGGAAAGAAAGTTGGAATGGAAGACTTGAAACGCTTGACATTAATCTTATTAAGAATTTTATATTAATATAAAAGATAAATATTTTTATTTTATTACAGTTAAAATGTATTCATAAACAAAATCTTAATAAACAAGCTTACACTTCAAGTATCAAGGGAAAAGTTAGGGAACTTGAAGTGTAAGCTTGTTTATTAAGATTTTGTTTATGAATACTTTTATAAAAATAAAAATAATAAAAATTATCAGCTGGTGCCGCTGTAGTAGAATCGCAACCATAATCTGAGATTCATTGAAACTGAAATAGTAAATTCTACAGCCATAAAAAAACTGTATAAACATACCCCCAAACAATAACGGAATTACAGGGGCTGTGGTGGTGTTTACCACCTAAAATTCCTCAAAACAATATATTTTCTTAGAAAAATTAAATTATTTTTTAATTGCAGGTCATATAGACTTTCGAATGCACAAGAAAACAGATGTCTACGATAATGAGGGATGAGGATGGAAAGTTTTTAATTTTGTCGTGTGTGATTGACAAGTTCCAAAATGCCAATATTGATATAAAACATCTTTTTTTATATCATCAAGGTTTCAGAGATATATATAAAGAATGGGAAAAAAATGGAGTTGAGCTGAAAGAATCTTGAACCCGAACCTAACCTATGGCTTCGTAGTATATCCATTGCAAAAGGAATGATGAAAATGGCGATGCATACTGATAATTTCCAAACAAATCAGTAATTACAGGTTACAGTCCTCTTGAAAAACACACACGCAAAACAAACGGTTGCATGTTACAAGGAATCACATTGTGAACGCATGAAAGAATTAATCAAATGTGAACTTTTTCTTTTTTAATAATTTCAAACTCATACCAAGTGTGATCCCAAACGGCTCCTATATTTTTTTTGTTAAAAATTTCAAAATCACCCAACGTGTGTGACTCTAAACTCCTGGAGAACGTGGGAGCTCTTTTATTTTTTTGTTAGAACTTTATATTAGTATGACTCTGAACACATGCAGGGTGTAAGAGTTCGTTAATCTTTTGTTAAAAAAATTCAAACCAGATACCGATACAAACGGAATAAGGTTATACGAGTTCAAACCAGAGTTCTTTAGCGGCCTGACCCACTCTCTGCAATCCTCATATCCTCATCTTCACATTACAACTATCCTTGCATGCTTGCGTTTGCTTTCCTATTCAAGTTCACTGTATCAGTGTGTTGTATATAGTTTTGTTTTGCAAGTATGGAGTTTTGGGGTTTAATAGTATCCGACGAATTATTGCGGATATTTGTAACAATAATTCTATATTAAATATATTTCAATATTCTTTTCATTTATTTTTTAGTGTGTGTTGACGTTATTTTTAGCCGATCCGTTATAACGAAAACTTTTAGCTGAAACCGATACGAATTTTGTCAAACGGATGATGACGTTAATAAAAGTTTTTAGCGGCTGTACCTGGTCAATATCAAAACCAAGGACTGATGAACTATCACCCGCACACCTCGGCACGATCGGCAGGACGTTGCCATCCTCAGCCGTCAAGAGTGGGCCACAAAGGGATTTCCTCCACGTTCAAAAGTCGGCAGCTGCGCTACAATAAGTATAAAGCAAGTAGGAATCCCAAATTGAAGGACACCAACACTCATCTCCAACCAAATTACCAATTTTTTTTCTAGTTTTTCATTCCTTTTTATCCACATTTTTACAGCTTTTGTTTACAACTTTCATTTACAGCTTTCTTTGCTGCTTTCGTTTACAGCTTTCATTTACGGTTTTCTTACGATTTTGTTTACAACTTTGTTTACAGTTTGCTTTACTCCTTTGCTTACAAAGTCCCCGTTTGGGGTTGTTTTGATTATTAGCTACTATATTTCTTTGTCATTTTAATTGAAATACATTCCATTCAATTCCATTTTGCTTTTGCATACAATATTCCAACCTTCTTGGACCCTTTCTATAGTAAGTTCAAGGAACCCACCTCTTTTAAAAGGTCCGACTCAATCATTCATTTCTTCATTAGACTATTTATATTCATCAAAGAGAAGCCGATCAACATTGCCATCGACTCCCTTTTTAGGAGGCAACAAAAATTGGCACACTCGATGGGACCCGAAGCGTGGTTGTTGCATGCAATTGCATTTAGGACGTGTTATGACTAATTCTCAGCAGCAGTCCTCAGGGTCTTAATCGAAATCATCCGATCGACCTACTGTCTGAACTTTATGGGGAGCTTTTGATCCCACCATGACGACATTCAAGAGGACCCAGGTTACTCTTCTTGAGCAACAAAGGGTTTAGACTTCGTCTCCTCCCCAGGTGTCCCAGTTGACACCTACTTCCCCAACCGCCATACGACAATCTATGGAGTAGTGTACCGGCGAACTCATTTAGAGCTTTATTCCGCAATTCGCCACAGTATTCCGACCGTTGCTGCAGAACGAGCTTCATAACTTTAGACAAAAGTAGAATGCTCAGGGGGCACCTCAGGTAAGTATGTATCTTCTTGCGTCCTTTGTTGCACATTCTTATGGGTCAGTGCAATTATTGCACCAAGAGCAGTTTATGTCGATGCCCGGGGGGCACCAAGGAAACCAGGGGTAAATGTGCCTGGTGTAGTCTCTACGGAACCTTTCTTAGGAAGAACTCCACCATATCCAAATGTAGGGATCTCAGCGCCGATAGGAGCACAAATGTTTTATGGCCAGAATACTGCCCCAAACAGGAATGTTGGCTCATCGTATGGAGGACCTCAGAGCTATATCACAACTGTCCCAATTACATATCCCGTTGCGACGACGGTTTATCCACTACAGGGGACAGGGTATCCGGAGATGGCTTCATTTTCTGGACAGGGTTCTCGACCTACTGTGGTAGGTTCTCCCATGCAGACTCAACAGTCAATGCCATCAGTCGATGTCGGCTTAGTAACGGAGGCCGTGCGTCGACAAGCCAGAGACCGACCAGTGTATCAGAAGCCTTACCCAGAATGGGTAGACTCCATGGCGGTTTTACCTTGAGGATTTAAGTTGCCGAAGTTCTCTATTTCTCTGGAGGGGATAACAAGGCTACCATGGAGCATATAGGGGGATTCACAACACAATAAGGAGAATTCAGGAATAGTGATTGGCATAAATTGCAATTATTCTCATTATCCTTGACAAGGGTAGTGTTTACTTGGTATGCAAATCTAATGCTCGGATTCGTCCACTCATGGGCTGATGTGGAACAAATCTTCCATGAACGTTTCTTTAAACCGGCGCCTAAGGTGTCCATTGCTGACCTTTTGGCAGTTAAACATAGATCATCTGAATATGTGGTAGAATTCATCGAGTGCTTCCAGCAAATTAAGGCCAAATGCACCACCCAATTACCGAAAATGGAATGTGCTCAGATAGCCATCAATGGAATGCATCCCCGACTCAAGGAACGCCTTATTCTACAAGATTTCTTTGATCTATCCCGTTTGCTATCTCAGGCCATCAGGATAGAAGAAATGATCAAGGAAAAAGAGAAATGACGGTCAGTCAAGTTTTCTCAAGGACAAACCATGATATTGGTAGTGGATGATGTTACTGACAATGAGAAGGAACAAGTGCTAGACATAATGGTAGCCAAATTAGTAAAAAGTGCATCTTACACTTGCCCTTTTTTGAAGCTTGGCAAATGGAAGGAGGAAGCTTTTCCTGTAGGCCCATCCACATATACTTTCGATGTATTTAGGGCTGAACAAATCTTCGATTAAATGGTTAAAGATAAGCAGATTCATCTACCATTCAGTCATAAACTTCCGGGGCCAGAGGAATTGAAGGGCAAGAAAAATGACATAATTTGTTTTCCCATAATACTACTAGCTGTGTGGTTTTTAGGAATATAATACAGAAGATGTTACAAGAGGGTAGGATAAGATTTGCTGACAAGCGAGAGGAAATCTTAGTTGACACAGACTCGTTCCCAGCAGCAGATGCTAGCATGGTGCAAATATGTGTAGAAGATAATGAGCATGAGCTAGGAGATTCTCCCGTCAAGAGGCAATTGGAAGGAAACAAACCAACGTTCCAAAGGTTAGATGGTCAGCCGTCAGTTTTTACTTGACTTATAGTTCCAACCTTCGCAGCCCATTTCCAAGGGAAGGATGAGAAATTTACAGTGCATGTGCCTCGCAAAGCGTTGTTCTTCTTAGATCATCATTCCCATGCTTACAAAAACTCAAAAACAACGAGAATAAAGGAGATGAGCTCAGCAGAAGCAAGCATTGGAAGAATGGTCAGAGAAACAGGTATGTGCTTCCACAAGTTAGAATATACTCAACATTCTTCTGTCACAATTCCAAACTAAAGCCTAGCAAGAAGTGGTAGAAGAAGATTATTACGCAACAAAAGAAGCGGCTGTTGAGCTCATCGAGTTTAAGGCACCATCGAGAAGGATGCTCTTTTCGATCCCTATGACAAAACATTTGAATCACCTCAAATCTCTGTATATTAAAGCACCATCAATGGAAGACCTTTCTCTCGGGTTTTTATTGATGAAGGAGCTGTGCTGAACGTAATGCCGTTGGCAACTTTAAGGCGGTTGGGTAAGGATAACCACGATCTAACTCCCACTGATATACAGATGCTTAATTTCACCGGGGAGGCTGCCAAAGTAGAAGGGGTTATCACTTTTGAGGTGGCCGTAGGATCCAAAGTTATTAAGACTGTTTTTTTTGTAATCACGACAAAGTTGGCATACTCTGTCTTACTTGGTAGGGATTGGATTCATGCGAATCATTGCATTCCGTCAACACTTCACCAAATGATTTTGATCTGGGATGGAGAACAAGTAGAAAGGATACCAGCCGACCCCAATCCATTTTTTGTAGAAGTGCACATGAATGATGCAGTATTTTACCGTTCTACTTTTTGACCCAAGCCATTACTCCAAGCTTACCATGGCGCACAACCAGATGACAACGGAAGGTCTGAAGGATCAATCACCAAAAATAGAGGACCCTGAGGTTCGGCATGCTCTTAGCTTCATTGCTCAGGACCCATTAACGGAAGTAGACATCGGGGAACCTGGGGAGAACAGGATAACAAAGATAAGTTTGTGTTTAACTTTCGATCAACGAAATGCATAACAGTATTGATTCATAGGTACAAAGGTTGTTTCACGTGGGATTATCATGAGATGCTAGGATTGGACAAAGAACATTACTTGCCAATCAAAGAAGGTTTTAGGCCTCACAAATAGCCTACTTGGCATTTCAATCCCGCTCTCTTACCCAGGATCAAGGAAGAAATTGAGAGATTGCTTCGTTGTGGTTTCATCTGTACTTGCCAATATGCAGATTAGGTATCTAACATTGTGCCCATTATTAAGAAGAACGGATATCTACGGGTCTACGTTGATTCTAGAAATCGGAATTTTGCCACCTCGAAGGATAAATACACTATGCCGATGCCGATATGCTGGTAGATTCCGCTGCAGGGAACCAATTCTTAAGCTTCATGGACGGATACTCTGGATACAACCAGATATTCATATCTGAGGAAGATACCAGGAAGATAATTTTTCGTTGCCCAAGATCTATTGGTTTATTCGAATGGATAGTTATGCCTTTTGGATTGAAGAACACTGGAGCTACGTTCTAAAGAGTCATGAACCTCATCTTCCATGACCTCATTGGCAAAACTATGGAAGTTTACATTGATGACTTAGTGGTCAAGTCTCCCACTTTTTCACAACACTTACAGTGGTTAGTGCAGGCCTTCCTTAGAATGCGTCAGCACTTGTTAAAAATAAACCCAGCTAAGTGCGCTTCTGGAGTTTCAGCTAGAAATTTCCTCAGGTTCTTGTTGCATCAACGAGGGATTGAGGTGGATTAGAATAAAGGAAGGCACATTCTACAGGCAAGGCCACTACGAACCAAAAAAGAGCTTCAAAGTTTCTTAGGGAACCTCAGCTTCCTGTGACATTTTTTGGCAAATGCCACAGGTAAGCAGAATGTGTTCTCTTCTTTGCTCCGTTTAAAGTTGTCATTGGACTTCGTTTGGTAACCGGAGTGTCAAATGGTGTTTGATCAAATCAAGGTAGCCTTGTCACGACTGCCAATTTTGGTGCCTCCATGGGATAAAGTACCTTTGAAATTGTACATCTCTGTGGCTCTAGAATCTATCGGTTGTTTGCTGGCTCAGGACAATGCTCAAGGGGTTGAAAGAGCAGTCTACTACTTTAGTCGAAACCTGACGGACACTGAGACCAGGTATTCCCCTGTTGAGAAACTATGTTTGTCTTTATATTACACATGTGTAAAGCTAGAACATTACCTGCTACCTAGGGAAGTGCAAGTCCTATGCAAAATTGATCTCGTTAAATACTTACTGAACCGGCCATTGTTGCAAGGACGGTTAATGAAATGAGCTATTAAGTTACATGCTTTTTCCTTAACTCATTTACCTTTGAAAGTGGTGAAGGGTCAAGCCATAGCTGATTTCTTGGCCGAGCATCCATGTGTGGAAGTACCCAACATTGAAAAGGAAGAAGTACTGGGGTACATCTCACACAAGCCATGGAGGTTGGAGTTTGATGGATCCAACACATAGAGTAAGATTGGCACCGGTTTGGTCATAGAAGCTCCAGGTGGATGACAAGAAAAAGTATTATTTGAATTGAGTAAAGGAACCTCCAATAATTAGGCAGAATATTATGCTCTCATTCTGGGGCTTCGGATTTTAAAGGCTTTGAATGCACGAATGGTCAATATAACAGAGGATTCTCAGGTTGTCATTCAATAGATTTTAGGTGAATACAAATGTACTAACCCTATGTTATCAGATAAGTTACAAGAGGTGCGAGAGCTGCTGCAAAACTTCTCAGAAGTCATCTTAACTCATGTTCCTCGAGGTGAGAACTGGGGGGCAAACGACTTAGCTTAGACGGCTTCCGGTTTCAAGAAAAGAGTCGGGATGATAATGTATACATGAAGGCCTATGTGGTGCTCACCAGGTAGGGTCTAAGTTGGAATGGACATTGTAATGGTATGGTTTTATTGGTCTACTATGACTATGGATAGCATAATTTACACAGCCAGATATGAGGCATGTCCGAAGCATAGCCCATTAACTTATACCCCCATCACGGACTTATACCTTATTATCAAGCCGTGGCCATTCAGGAGTTGGACTTTAGACGTCATCGGCAAGATTCACTCGCCATCAACCAAAGGACACACTTACATTCTTGTAGCAACTGACTACTTTACCAAGTAGGCAGAGGCACAGGCCTTGATCAGAGTGATTCAGTTTCCCGTGATTGCCTTCCTTCAGTAGAATATCGTTTTTAGATTCGGCATACCTGAAACCATAACGGTTGATCAAGGGACTATGTTTATAGGAGACAAGGTACGCAACTTCCTATCCCATTTCCAGGTTAAGTTACTTCACTCCTCCTCATATTATGCACAAGTCAACGGCCAAGTTGAGGCAGCAAACAAGACTTTGATTAGTATGATCCGAAAGTCGGTAGAAGATAAACCTCGAAGATGGCATGAAACCCTTCAAGAGGTGTTATAGGTATATCAGAATGCTTACAAGACCGCTACTGGGTTTACTCCATTTCGGCTAACTTATGGATAAGATAAAATGTTACCTGCTGAATTATCACTACAATCAGTTCGGGTAGCTTACTAACATTGCCTATCAGTTGAGGATTACAGATTGGCTTTGGCAATGAATTTTGACTAAGTTGAAGAGGATTGTTGGATAGCATTGGAAAATATCAGATGGCATAAGGAGAAGGTAGCAAGAACTTACAATCGGAAAGTGCGGGGAAGAAGTTTTCAAGTAGGAGACATGGTCTGGAAGACTATACTACCCATAGCACCTAAAAACCCGCGCTACGATAAGTGGTCCGCCTTATGGGAGAGACCTTTTCTTGTTACTCAGGCATTCGATGGAGGCACTTATCGGTTAATGACACTCGGCGGGAAGGAAATGAACAATGTCATAAATGGTAAGTATTTAAAGAGGTTTTATCCTACATTCTGGGAAGGAACATTGGTAGGAGAAGACTACAAAGAATAAAAGAAAAAGAGAGGGAAAAAAAAAGAGAGAAGAAGAAAAACAACGGAGAGACAAAAAATATATGTTGGCATTTCATGTGAAACGGCTGATCACAAAAAAGCTGATCAAATGGTTGCTACATTGTAAAAAGAAGGGGGAAAAAAAAAGCAGAAGTCAAGACCCCTCAAGAGGAGTGTGAAGCGTCTCGATCGGCTAGGCAAAAGACATAATGACGAGTCGATTTAGATCTTTCTCAGGCGAATCAGTCACCGTCGGGGTTTCTTCTGTCTCTTCCGCAGGGGCAGTAGGTTCCTCCGGAGCAGGTTCAGGATTAGTAGCTGATTCCTTCATTGAAAGTGGACATATTTCGACATCCCCAGCCTATGTACCAGAGGGTCCAGCCTCATCGGGACCACGAAAGAAGGTGGCCAAGTAAGTTTGGAAGTCGCGCCCATGATGATTGCATCCCGTTCAGCAACTTGTCAAAATGTTCAATTCCATTTAGAGCAATTCTTCTTCGGCTTCTAGCATAAGTCGATCATCCCGATACTTAGCCACCGTTTCCTCGGCAGAAGAGACTATTTGTTGATAGGCATCTTCAGCCTTAAGCTTCTCATCCAAGGCTCATTTCTCAGAGTCTAGCTCTTCCTAGAGCTCTCGCAGGCCCATCTCAAGGACCTCAATTCTTTCGACTTTGGCAAAAATACCAGTTCGAAGAAAGCCCAGGCGAGCAAAGGCTTCTCGATGATGAGTCTGAAGAAATACTTCCTGATCTCGGAGTGCTCCTAAGGCTTGAAATTGACGTAAATCTTCGTCCTGCCTACTCTGAGTACTAGAAAGAAAGCACTGGGTGAATCACATTTGCCCCATGTAGTCGGCCGACAAGCACCTCAATTCCACCGGGACATCATAAGAGGTTGATCGCGCTAACAACAGTAAGGCTTAGGCTGATAGCGTCTTGAGAAGAAGGGTTTGTCGGCAGATCTATTCCTAACAGATTCCGCAGAAGCTCCAGTTCCGCGGCCTCCGCCGTCATTGGTTAAGGAAGGGCAGGTTCCGTTGGAGTTTCTGAGGTCGTGGCTGCTGGGGGCATAATGGGTATTTCAGCAGCTATTTTCCCTGACGAAGGCACTTCGGGCATTGGAGAAGGTGGAACGGCCGAAGTCTCTTCCTCTGCCGTTGTTATTCCTATAGGAGACAAGGGGGTATAGCTGCTGATGATTCTGAAGAAGAATCGGAGATCACCAAATGACTAGTCATCTGTTTTTGCAAAGAAAGGTAATGGGTGGTTAATTCTGAGCCGATGGATGAAAGCATGGGAAAAGGAGAATGTTTCAAGCCGAACCTTAGCAAGTGCCGGAGTATGGGGGGCTTGTCGTCTCTTTGACTGCCTCAGCAAGGGAGGAACGATCGCTTCTTCTTCTTCTTCTTCCTCGTCAGCCGGCGGCAGTATGAAGGTTCTTTTTATCGGAGGCATGCGGAATAGCGGCGTTGTGATCGGACTAGCAGAGACTTTGCTATGCTTGCTTTTCTTTGGTGCAAACACTTCTATCTTCGCTGATGCCGACCCCACCAGTCTGGGCAACCACGTCTCGACTAGGCTAGAAAAGAGCATTTCGCTCAACAGCCGCCACTATAGGTTGAAGTTTGGTGTGGCTTCCCTGATGACCTAAAAATAAGAATACTCAAAAGTGCGAAGAACGGTTAGAGACCTATTGGCTAAAGTCTGCACATCTTCAGCTGATAGGACATCCATAACGGAATAAGAGGAAGTATGACCAGGATCAGTAGGGATGTCTTGAATTAGCCCAAATTACCGTGAAAGCAATGTGGGTTGTATCATTCGTAAGAAGACTTAGCACTCTGAGCACCTGGTTTCACCCCAAGAAGGAGTTCTTGGGAGCATAACATTCGGGCCTAGATAGTTGCTTGAGAGGCTTCCGGTGCCTCGACAAGTTTTATCAGCCATGATGGGGCCTGTCTCTCGAGTGAAGTAAGGATAGAAGTGGGGCGCATTCTGAAGCCGATTCTGATGGAGGTAAGCCATGATAGTACCGACGGAAGACCTATTTGCAGGGACTTTCAATAGCCGATAGCCGGTAGCCAAGTCGGTGGAACCTGCGAAACCTCCAAAAATCATATTGATGCCTAATTAAGGGAGGTACTGATAGAGTCACAATTGCATAACCCAAAGGGGGCCGCTAAGATTTGTCGAATCACCCCCAATTGACAAGATTGAAGTTATCTAGTTCATTAGCTGATACACCAGGGCCAGAACCAAGGAAGTATTGGTACTCATTACTTATTCCCATCGAATGAGAGCAGAGAATGTACTTGCAGAGCCATAGCCAGAGGAAAGCCGATTGTTCCTGCTTCGATGGAACGAGGCCAATGCCCCTTTGCGCGGCCATAAAATTGCCGTAGAAGGTAGTGGATTTATCCAAATAGGTAAATTTTCTTTGTCATGCAGGGCTGGGATCTCATCACCATCGCAACAGAAGCCCAGGATAGTGCAGATATCTAGTATGGTGGGGGAAAACATGCCATGAGGAAAGATAAAGCCATTGATCGCTAGGGATCAAAACGGCAAGATAACCAAGAACAAGTTACGATCGAAAGTCATCTCAAAATCGGACATCATAATGGCGTCACGAATGCCTTATTGGTCCTAAAGGATACCATAGGTAGCCTAGCATCGATTGCGATATTCCCTATAGCCTTTCAGAGGACGTGGCCAGTGGCGGAAAGAAAAGGGCAGACTGGCCGTGAAAAAATTATCTCGGAGCAAGGGAAGGGTGAAGCCCTTTGGATAGACGAACCACAGATGTTCCGTAGTAATGTCCGTCGGCAGAAGCCAAGGACCTAAGGTGTAAAGGTTGGCCTCGGCATGGATCAGAGTAAGTGGAGAATGATCAATGAGAGTAGCTATGGAAAATTAGGGGTTCGCTAATTCAAGAAAAATGCAGTAAACTGGGGAAAATTTCACAAAGAAGAAGGAATTCTAAGCAGAATAAAGTTATTGTAGAAGAAGGAGTTCGTATTTGTGAAGAAGGAACGGTGGAGACCATGACTATTTAAAGAGGAGTTTCAAAAGACTAGCTGTTCGTGGGCTTTGAAATCGAGGAGTCAACACCTTTCTACAATGATCGGGACATTCCGTTTTCTATCAGAGAAAGAATGGTTACAAATTAAAAAGGGTACGATTCTCGACGCTTCACCTGTTTGTGCCATCAAAGCAACAGGACTCGAGGGGGCATGTGTTGACGTCATTTTTAGTCGATCCGTTACAACAGTAACTTTCAGCTTGAAGCTGATACGAATTCTGCCAAACGGATGATGACGTCAAGAAAAGTCTTCAGCGGCTGTACCCGGTCAACATTGGAATCAAGGGCCGATGAACTATCACCCACACACCAACACCAACATCGGAATCGGATGATGATGTCACGATTGGCAGGACATTGCTGTCCTCAGCCGTCAAGAGCAAGCCATGAAGTGGGATTTCCTTCACGTTCGAAAGTCGGCAGCTGTGCCACAACAAGTATAAAGCAAGCAGGAATCCCAGATTGAAGGACACCAACACTCATCTCCAACGAAATTACTAATTTTTTTTTTTAATTTTTCATTCCATTTTATCCACATTTTACAGCTTTCGTTTACAACTTTCTTTGCTGTTTTCGTTTACAGCTTTCATTTACAGCTTTCTTACAGCTTTGTTTATAGTTTGCCTTACTCATTTGCTTACAAAGTTCTCGTTTGGGATTTTTTTGATTATCAGCTACTGTATTTCTTCGTCATTTTAATTGAAATACATCCCATTCAATTCCGTTTTACTTTTGCATATAATATTCTTGCCTACTTGGACTCTTTCCATAATAAGTTCAAGGAACCCACCTATTTTAAAAGGTCTGGCTCATTCATTCATTTTTCCATCGGACTGTTTATATTCATCGGAAGAGAAGCCGATCAACATTGCCATGGCTCCCTTTTCAGGAGGCAACAATGTGTCGTCTATAATTTTCTATTATACACTACACACTAAAAAATAAATGATAAAAATCTAGTCTCTAAAAGAGACGGTGTCAAAGGTGGTGTTTTTCAACCAGCTATAATAGCCACTTTACTTTTCAATTATTATTATTATTATTATTATTTCTTCCTATCCTTTCCTTCCCTTCCCTTCCCTTTCCTTCTAGATATGCTACTCCCCTCTTCCTCTTCCAAATAAGCAATTCTTCCTTTGTCTATTTGATGAAGGGCAGCAGATTTTTTGCCTTTATTATGCTCTTGCAAATTTTCTCTTTTTCTCAATGATTTTTGGATCGGATCGGATCGGATCGGACCGCGGTCCAACCGTGGACTGGTCCGGTCTGGTCATTCAAATCGATTCTCTCAAAAACCAGTGATTTTTGAGAGAACCGTGTTGGACCGGCCGATCGAACCGATGAACCAGTGGACCGACTGGTCCAACATTAAACCGGTTCCTTAAAAAAAATTTGGGACAAATTTTATAATTTTTGGATGACAAATTAAATTATATAATTCAATAAACTACTTTAGTGTGTTAGATTATTAGTTATAAACTAAAAATGACTATTTTTAATAATGAATTTGAATATTTATGTTTTTATAGACTTAAATTACACTATATTATTGATCAATTTTCTTTCAAAAATAATTATATTTTTAAATTTTAAATTATAATATTACTGATTCAATTACAATTCAATTACGATTTAATTACGATTGGACCATTAAATCGTAAACCAATAATTTTTTCGATTCAATGACCGATCCGATTCTAAATATATTGCTTTTTCTCTCTTTCTGGTGGCATCAATAGTGGCTATTCACCACTTCTATATTTTCTCTTTCTCGCTTTTTTACTGCACCTAGCAATGGCGGAAGTTTTCTGTCACCGTCCCTTGTTGCCACCCCGATCGTAGCAGCTAGTCGACACTAGCTCACTGCCACCACGTAGTCTACCCACCTTTTTTGCTAATATAGCCATCTACGGTACAGTATGCCATTACACTATCACGAGTACAAATATCCCCAGTAATTAGCCTCATGATCACAAGCATTAAAAGCAATAATAGCAATTAATTATATAACTCGAAAAGATGCAGTTTTTAGAAGATTCTTCTTAAAAATTAGGTCTATAGGGCTTAGAAAGGTCTGATTTAAACGACAAGGTACAACATCACATTTGACACCTGTTAAATTTTTCTCAATACCACATGAGATAACTTTAAAAAAAGGTAAGAATTTTCTTATAAATAGGTTTGTATTATTATTATTTTTTTTGGGAATGCACCAAATTATTGAGTCTAGTAAATTGAGAATTTTTTGGGCCTTGAGTTACTGTGTGAAGGTTTGTAATTTTGTCCATTCAAAAATTACATAATAGAGTGTTTCCCTTCAAGGTTGTAGATATGTTTAATTGAGAGATCGAACCAAGTTAATTTTTCGTATTCTGTTTTATTTATTTATTTTTCTTTCTTTTTTCTATATATTTATGTATTGCTTCCCTTACCCATCCCAACAAGTGGTATCAAAGCCAGGTTCCGACTTGGGAGAAGAGTAAGGTTTGGGCCTAGGGAGGAAAGAAAATGAGCAAGAGGTGCTTTATCAGCAATTCTGAGTAAGAGGTAATTTTTTGTGTCATGTGGAGGTAAGGTATTTTATTAAGGATTCTTTAAATATATCACATATAAGAAGACTGTAAGGATCAAGAATAGAGTTAGATTTTTAGATTTTGTTATAATTTAAAAAATTGAGAAAATGGAGGATTTGTTGAAATTTTCTCAATCTTAAATGGGATTGCTTAAGAAAAAGGGTAAAGAAAGATTTTCCTATAAATAGGTTAGTGTTTTTTTTTTTTGAGTTCACCAACTCATTGAGTATAGTAAATTGGGAGTCTTGAGTTATTTTGTGAGAGTTTGTAATTTTATCCGTTCAAAAATTATATAGTGGAGTGTTTCCCTCGAAGATCGTGGATGTGAGTCTAGTTTAGAGATCGAACTACATTAAATTTTCGTATTTATCTATTTATTTATTTATTTATATATTTGTGTGTTGCTTCTATTGCCTATCCAACAACACCTAAGGAAGGTACAACCCAACTATGAGGTATATCAACAGGTATTACAATAATACGTAAATGAGTTTTGGCTGGTATAAGTACAACCACTCTATTGTCCACCGTATAACTGTCAAAAGTGAGTGACTGTTCATCGGAACTGGAGGCCACCGCCAACCGTTTTTTCATGTATGTGTTTCAGTTGGTTAGCGTATATTTGAGAATCTACTGAGCAAAGCTAAAGAAGAGGGTGATTGCTAGTAATTACATCAACTCGAAAATAAGCAGTTTTTAGAAGGCAAGATTGTTTACCCAAATTACTAAAATAGTAGAAGACAAGATTGTTTACCTAAATTACTAAAACTACTTTCGAAAATATGCAGTTTTTAGAATTTTTTTTATTAATATGATAATTATCAGAAAATAAAATTTATTTAAATTATTATTATTTTAAATTAAAGTAAAATTTTAGTTTGGAAAGAAAATTTGTCTACTTATACCCCTACTAAATTGATTTGATATGATTAAGATTTGAAGATCTTTATAATTCTGAAGAGGACATAGACATCACGAGCACTGTTACGGCTACCTTAGGCCCTCAGGAAGTCATTGACGCTGGCAACTAGCGCCTCCAGCGCGCCCGTGGATCTTTCCATGAAGCACCTGTACCTTCCTAAAGATCTTAACGTTCTTTTTCCTTTGGCTCTCTTTCAAAGTGAGATTTTGATCTTTGATCGAATATAAATGTCATTTGAGAATTTTTTGGGGTGAGGGAAGCCTGCAGCCGCTACCATAGATGGGTGAAACCCATCGCGTAATCTTAATCGACAAATAACTATATGATAAACCAGTCTAGTCAAACTATGGCTGACCAATTTCCCATAAGGCTAATAGATCATTCCCTTCAAGAGTCGAATGTGCGACTTGAGGACCAATGTAATGTGCGACTTGTGGAAGCCCCATCCTTTGAGAATTTTAGTTTAACCTGTGAGTGTAGTATTGCAGTAAAGAAAAGGTGTTATTATTATTTTTTTTCTGGTTTTTTAGTTTCGTCAAAAATGAATAGAAGTCTGAGAATACACACACATATATCATTGAACTCAGGGGTGGACGTTGAACAAACATCAAAGGGGATTGAAATTTAAATAAATAAATATTAATTTAATTAATCAAAATACATATCATCACTCTTTCAAATCACAAAAATTATCTATAAATAAATCTATATTAAAATTTTTATGAAAATATTTTTCAATATGTATTAGTAAATAATTAGAAAGAAAATCATCTTCTATTTTACCCAAATTACTCTTCAAATTGCTCATCAATTACATAGTCAAAATAAACCTCAAGTCTCTCACGTGCTTCTGTGCATAGCTCACTTGAGTTTCGTATATGAATGACATATTAAAGTACAATAGTATAATAAGTTAAATATATTTTATCCTTTTAAACTTTTTTAATTTGCACATTACTACCTTAAACATTGAATTACTCTAATAATCCCCTTGATCTTTTAATTTTGGCTCAACCAAATGCAATCCACATTATGCCTAATAGCAATAGATAAACGTGTCCTTCAATTATTTAAAAGGTCATGCCTACCCCTTCTGCAAGAATCGGAACTAAAATTTCCAAACTATCACGAAGATAATTATAACTAACAACTCTCATCTATTTAGGCAAATTAGTGAGTTTAATTCTTAAATTTTTTTATTTTGACATGATTGGTCTCTATTCTTATTTTTTTTTAACTTTATAGGTCCTTTATCTTTTTTAGATTGATACATTAGATCCTTCTAATTACATTCCGGTAGGTTAACCCTAGATTAACCCGTCTAACTCTGATTTTAACCCATTAAGCCTCTTGTGTTGAAAAGCACAATTCTTCTTTGTTGGGTTTTGTCCTACTTGTGCGAAAGCATTGCAAGAAAGGTTTTTCCAAAGGAATCCTATCCTGAATATGAGGGAATTGATGATGCCCATTATACCTACTACATGAGGGATCGGTTGAGAAAACAAGTTCTCCTGCCATTGCACAAGGCTTTGGAGTTGCCGATGGTTTATATTAGATCCAATGATTGGGGTTGGATTCCTCCTTTGCTACAAATACTCCTTCTTTGCAGGCCCCCACCCGAGCTACAAGCACCATCACCAGCAGCACCACAGATTAAGCTCCTAGACAATGAAGAATTAGTTGAAGAAGAAGGAAAGGAAATAGATGAAGAAGAGTTCGAATATGAAGTTGAAGCAGTAGACGAGGATTCTGATTTAGAGGAGGATGAAAACGCAGAAGATGAAGAATGTGAGGAGGAATTTGAGAATCAACAGGTTGGGGCAAATAGGAGACCCAGAAGTGATGGGTCTATTTCTGTCACCTTAATCAATCCTAATGTGTTGGATTGCCCTATCTGCCTTGAACACCTCAACATCCCTATCTTTTAGGTAGGTTGTCATTTCTTCATCTATTTTAATATCATCCCATCTCTCATTTTGTGTGGTTTTGCAAGTCTCTAAGACTAAAAATTACTTCTTTCTTTTAATCTGAAAATTATAAAATTTTCAATAAAGTATCCCAAGTATCAGAGTTTGTTTTTTGGAATTTAAGAGACTCAAGGGCAACCCCTGTACTAGAAAATCAGAAAGGAGTCGCACTGGTGACTGGATTCTCAAACAATTTGATGACTTTTTTCTTGAAGGATAATGAAAAATTGAGTCCAGAAACTATCATGGAGGTTGCAATTTTTGGTGAAGAGTACAAGAAGCTTGTAGTTCGTGACTAATCAAATCTACCTATCAATACCTTTTCTGATCATCCAGTTCTTTTATTTTTGGTATCTATGCTTGGATGAGAACTTTTGATTCTCAAAGATTACCATGCTGATCTAATGAATCAAGTTTGTTTTCCAACAAGGAAGAATTGTGTTTTCTATTCATAATATTGTTGATCTATTCATATTTCTTGCAGTGCTTTCACACAAGAGGGTTGATTCATCGGAGAATGAATCCAATTACAAACACCATTTCGCAGCCAGCTGATCTTTTTCAATTATTCAGAAAAGGGTTGATTTACCAAATTTGGTCTTTCTTAATAGGTCAAAATCAAAGTTGACGGGTTGATTTAGGGTTGACCCATCGGAATGTGGTCGGAAGGATCTAATGTGTCAATTTAAAAAAGATAAAAGGACGTATAAAGTTAAAAAAGAAGGACCAATCATACCAAAATAAAAAAAATTCATGGACTACACTCACCAATTTACCTACCTATTTATCATAAAAAAGTTAATGAATCCCAAAATCCTACATCCGTCCCCTGATCTCTCTTTCTTTTATACTGCCTATTTTAGGATAGTATTATAATTTTAAAATTGATGTATTTTGTATTATTTTATTTGCAAGGATAAATCGATACATTAATTTATTTTGTTGAAAATTGCATAATTTGAAATTGATGAAAGATCGAGGGAGTCATTAGAGCAATTCAATGTTTGAGGGGGTAACATGCTCATTGAGAGAAGTTTAATGGGGTAAAATACATTTAATCCTATTATAATTTTTTTAAAAAAAAATTTCTGGATGAAAGATAAAATTTAAAGAAAATTTTTTAATGAATTTTAATTAAGATAAAAATAAAATTTTTTTAAAAAAAATTAGGGGGTTGGGGGTGGATCTGTGAATTGGCATGATATGAAGAGTTTGTTTCTATTATAGCACTTCATTGTAATAGAATGACTTTTCCACCTAAAATCATTTTTTTTAATCTATAATAGATTGCAATACTCATTCCATTCTAAAATTTTTGAACAAAACGTCGAATAGAATAATGATTTATTTCTAATAAAATTATTCTTTAATATCGAAATGTAATAAAATTTAACATAATATAGCTTAAATATCCTATATGTATTATTCAGATATAACTACTATTCAATTGTTTTTAAAAAACCAATATTCAATTTCTTTTTAAATTTGAGTGACAAAAAAAATTTAAATATTACTTTTAAACAATAATAAGAGTTTCGCTATCCAGACACTTTCAGCAAGGCTCGAAACAATTCCATCATTACATAATTAAAAAATATGTGAGTAATATTTATTTGTAAGAAAAAAAAAATAGTCATGTAATTATTCTATTATATTTGTATTAATTTGCGAGTAATAAGCAACATTTGACCAATCTTCCTAAGTTCCTAACCCATGACCCTAATTAAACGAGGACATCAATTTTGGTCAAACATAGACTATGAACATATTTATCAATTCTTAGGGTTTAGCTCTTGAGTTGGTTAATACTAAAACATCTAAAAATAAACAGTACTCAATTTCTTTCATCAAAGTTTCCACTCTCAATTAATAATTCTATATTCAATTCAACTAATTGAAACCGCATAAAACTTAATGGAATTCCTTAGTTAAAACCTCTTTAATCTACCTAGAAATCACACAATAGAAACTAACTTTATCTCTACTCAATTTTACTATATAGGCGTTGTTATTATACTTGTGCAATCTAATCTATCACTTCTCGGACTTTAGATTAAATTTTAGATTGTGCAAAAATTAGCTTAATAATCACTAGCATTAAAAGCAATAGTAACTCTTAGGATTAATGTTACTGAAACTTTAACAAGGCTCAATTGAAAATCTATGTGTTTTAGTTCGTGTAGAAAATAGCAACATCAGTACAGTTTGATGCACTATGAGTTTCAAGCAAATTTAGAAACCAATGTTCAAAAAAATCTCTAGCGAATTTGGAGAAGATCTTGTAAGAAAATCTAGTGGAAATCTTACTATGAGGAAGATAAATTCAAGAAGGAAAGGAACTGTAATTCTTTTAAAAAACATGTGAAGAGAACGCCGAATTGATAGTCTTCTAATTCGATGAGATTATATTACCTCTATCGTATATTTAAAGAGCTAACTTGGAAGAAGAGAGTACAGACAAATTTCTGAAAGTAGTCTTTGAGAAAGTCGAGCAAAAAGATAGAGGGTGAAATTCATGTTCATATATTGAGAAGGCCTAATACAAATACGTTTGATGATTGATTCAGACATGCTTTGTTAAATGCCTACATTAGAGATTCAAGTTAATTTGTTTCTATGCAGTATATTCTCTAGATGGAACATAAAACAAAATACTTCTAAGTGATTACCTTTCTAGAAGGAAGGATATTTTGAAGTTAAACAAGGACCTGTCGAGTTGCTGCAATAATGGTTAATGGGAGATCAAGTATGCTGGTTAAGTTCAACAATGGTCTCCTATAAGTTTGACAAAAAAAGTACTATGTTGTATTTTGTTAGAATTCACTAAGAACACTTGGTGCTTTGAGATAAGTGTTGCACTTATAATTTATGTTAAAGTTCAGTGAATTCTTTTTACTGGTCATGATCTTGCAAATGTAGCTCTCTTGATAGCCGAATTGCATTATTAGTTTGCTGTGTTTGTTAGACTCCTTATTTTTGCTATTTGCCAAACTAACATAAATTTAACAAGAAGTTTAACAAAACTAAAGGAAATTGACAAATCAAACCTAATAAGTGGTTTTAGAGCGGTTCATCATATTGGAGTTGCTACTAACATACCAGGTGAGATCTGGGAAGTTGTTTTAATAAGAGATGTCTGGACTAATAGACAAAGATGCCTCTATCACTCAACTACCATTATTGAAAAGTACAAAATATACATATTGAAAAACAAAATGGAAATTTTCATATGAAATCTTGATGCTACTGCCCGGAAAGCTGTTCTAAAAGGTGAAAACCTCCTACAAAGGCCGATACTAGTTCTAGTCAAGCACAATTGAAACCAATTGATGAATGGACAAAAGAAGAATGTCATCTTTTTTTTAGTTAAAGGAGGGTAGAACCCCCTAAAATTTTTATTAAATAATTAAGGTACAACCAACTTAATATGCAAATAAGGAATGCTTAACCTATCCATATTACAAATGCCCTTAGCCTCTGAAGGCAAATCCAGATAATTAAAGTATGCTACAGTAGCTTGCAACGGATAACTTTCGTTAGCCACAAAGTCCGCCAATTGATTTGCTTCCCTGTATACATGAATCAAAGAGAACAAAGGCATTTTAGCAAGAAGAAACCTGATTTTCAAAGCCAAATCCCTTAGATGCGAAGGAACTCTCTGATGCCCAGAAACCATCTGTACCAATGTAAGAGAATCATATTGGATTTGAACATCTGAAACCTTCAACTTCCTGCAAGTTCTGAGACCAAGATGAAGAGCCTCCAATTCAGCCTCCATGTTAGTGGCTAGCCCGAGGAATGATGCAAACGCAGAGTGAAAAGTTCCATTGGGAAAATGGAATACCCCTCCTGCCCAAGCAAAGCCAGTCATCCCTTTAGAAGCACCATCAATATTGAGTATTAAATGCCTGTGCATATCAACCCTGTCTCTCCATTTTACATGCTATATATGAATACTCCTCTCAGTAGACCAGGTTCAAATATGCTAGTGCCACACATAGCTGGGATGACACTATCGTAGGAAAATTAGCCAAAAAATCATTTAAAAATGACTAAACATTCCACTAAACTCTAATAATTGATGGCCGCTTGTCTTCAAAAATTACACTATTACGTTCCTTCCAAACATTCCATAAGATAGCAGCTATAAAAACCCTAAGCAATTGCCTTTTGGACCTAGAGTATGACCACAAAACGTTGAGAATATCAGGAGGGGAATGAAGCTGAAGTGAGTCTACTGCCTCTAGAAACGGCAGTAGAAAGGCTTCCAAACCACCTTAATAACCACACAAGAAAAGAATAGATGTATGAATGACTCAGAATCTGCTTTGCAAAGACAGAACCTAAAAGCTATACTGAAACCCAGCCTACTCAGGGAGAAATCCAGCACAAGCATACCATTTAGAAACCTCCACAGAAAAATGCAGACCTTAGATGAAATCTTTGATTGTCAAATCTTCCCAAGCAAAGGCCAGTGATCATTCTTGCAATGCAGCAGGCCAAAGGCTGAAGAGGAGGTGAAGGCTCCAGTCGACGAATGCTTCCATATCAACCTATCTTGCTCCGAAGTTAGAACTGGTGGGATAGAGCGCAATACTACCAGTGCCAACGAAGGATCCAACAACCTCAATATGAGCCCTACATTCCAGAAACCATTCGACACGCAATCTGTGAGGCGAAGCCGATCACACTAGATAGTGGAGTTAACCGAAGCTAAAGAATTTGAACCCCACCAGTTATCATACCAGAAAGAACACTGGCTATTTCCAACCTCAACACCAAAACAAGTAGTTGCAGAATCCCTGGTCCTAAGCATACGTTTCCACACATGCGACGGCTGTGTGTAAGAAGGAAATAGCAAAGGATGTATAGCTCCAGCGAAATACTTAGACCACATAAAGAGAGCCCACAAAGTATTACCAAACCTAAAACGCCACCATAGCTTGTACACATAAATGTCTGAGACATCTACCCATGAGCGGATTCCCAAGCCATTTTCATCATAAGGGAAGCATAAAGAAAGCCAAGATTTCCAGTGGTGCCTTGAGCCTAGGTGATGAGTCCCCTAGAAAAAACGAGAAAATAAGTGATTTAATTCCTCAAAGACTGATAGTGGGACCAAGACTGAATGCAAGAGATGAATACGAATAGATGCTAGAACTGACTTGAGCAGCACAAGCCTAACAGCTTGGGACAAAAATTTAAACTTGCTAGCCAGAGATCTTGGATCAAATCTTATCCAACAATGATGAGAAATATACCTTCTTACTTCTGCCCATAAAAATAGGGCAACCCAAATAAGTGAATGAAAATGATTTTCTATTAAACCCCAACACTCTCTGGATGATAGTACATCAATACAAAGAAACCTTAGGTGAGACTATGTATGAACTCTTTACAGCATTGATAAGCTGGCTAGAACAAGCTTGGTAGTCAAATAGCAGACCCTTAACCTCTAGGAGACACTGCTTTCCCCCAGTACAAAAGATAATAGCATCATTTGCAAAACTCTAGTGACTAATAGGAGTGCATTTAGCAGGAAGAGCATATAGAACAAAGCATTAGTTCAGAAGCAGATTATTCAACCCTCTAGATAGAATCTCCTATGACAAGATGAAGAGGGCTAGAGACAGAGGATCCCCTTGCCTAACCCCTCTACCTAATTTGAAGAAGCCAAATTACTGTCCGTTAAGCAAGATCGAGAACCAGCAATGCTGGACAGCATTCTTTATTATAGTATAAAAATGATCATCAAAACTAAATCTCTTAAGAACCAAGATGAAAAAGGACCAGCTAACTCTATCAAAAGCCTTAGCCATATCTAGCTTTAAGATAAGATTATGGCCCAACACCCGCTTATCAACAGAATGAACCAGCTCCTGAGCAAGAAGCACATTGTCCGAAATGTTCCGTCCCTGAATAAATCCACTCTGATTAGAAGAAACACGCCGACCCAGAGGGCCTTCTAGTCTAAACGCCATAATCTTTGTGATGATCTTATTTGTGAAATTACAGATATTGATGGGCCTAAAATCGCCAAAAGTTGAGGGAGAAGCTTTTTTTGGAAGCAATAACAAAAGAGTGGACGTAAAACTTCTAGGCATCAAAACTCCAGCAAAGAAATCTCGTACCGCTTGGATCATATCCTTCTAGATAATGTCCCAACAATGAGTAAAAAATTTCCCAGTGAAGTTATCAGGACCCGGTGCACTCTCAGAGGATAGGTTAAAAACTGCCGACTTAACATCAAAAGGAGATGGTAAAGCTCCAAACATGGCATTATTAGAATCAGTAACAAGATTAGGAATTAGGCTGTACAAATAGGAAGCATGATCTGAGAAGTCCGTAGAGCCTGAGCTAAGGAGAGACTTAAAGAATCGAACTGCACTAACTCCCATATCCTCGATCGAAGAAAGTATCTGCCCCTCTTAATCACAAATGGATGAAAATTGAGCCTTTTGATATTAAGATTGGCAAACACTATGGAAAAACTTAGTATTGGCATCCTCTTCTCTCAATTCCTTGACTCTAGCCTTGTCACGCCAATAAGACTCCTTCCATCGAAGCAAAAAAGCTAGACGAGCTTTGGCCTCCTGGTAAATCATACGATCCTCTGGACTGCAAGACTAATCGTAAGCAGATTCAGCCCTTACAACATCATCCTTGTCGGAATATATGCCCTCTAGACTAGTTTTCTGATGTAATTATTGAATTTATTCTCAAAATTTATTTATGAATTTTACATTTTATTTATGCACGATTTACGTTCGGATATGACCCATTGTATTTAAGTAAGTGATCCATGTGAATGGTGATCTTTCACAGTAATGTATGAATCACGGGTTACTTGACACATAAATGTTTGTTCTTAATTGATTGATGAGAATAGAAATCTTATCATGTTTAAGTTATTGTGTTATGCATTCCAAATGGGGAATGGCTTACCTTTAGCCAGTGAGTAGTCCACTCACTTCATAGTATGAGTGTATTTCGAAGACGGAGAACAAGACCTATAATAGTGGTTTCTAAAAGTACTATTTAGAAGAAACCCAAACTATTACTGCTACAGCGTGAACTAATACTCTATCACTTGAGTATGAGTTGGTGGTTTGATGAAGCTGGAAGCATGTACTTTGATATGCTATAGTTGAGGTTCTTTCGTAGAGCCAATATACTTATATGTTGGGTATATGTGACCAATTAGTTAAGATAGACTTGTACAAGATAGCTTCTGTAATATATCACCCCTTATGACTGTTCAAATAATCTAAATATCCAAGGCCCTGTGAAGCATGACTTGGATGTTTACTTTAGGGTAGCTCTCTTAGAAAGTGAAAATATTCCAAGAGTCATGGATAATTGGCCTAGACGTCTAAGGATGGTAGATTTCTATTAGAGAGGTGTTGGTACACTCATCTCTAAATGCACGACGATGCGTAGAGAGATATTTTAGTCATTACACTTGTAGGTCGAAGACTTTCCTAACGCAGTATTATCCTTGGGGTCAATATTTCCTTATGGTAATATTAGAAAACATTTAAAATGCAAAATATAGCTATTTATATAGTAGGGATATTTTGATCATTTTAGTAGCTAAGGTGATATGTCTTTTAATCCCTGGAATAGCCCTCAAGTCCGACAAATTTGGGTTAGGAATTAGTCTTGATAATTATGAGTTTTATTTTATTTTATTTAAGTAGTTTAATTTATTATTGGACTAGAATAACATAAAAAGCTCGAGAGAGAGAGAGTATATATTTTATCTAGTTTAATTGGTTAATTAATTATTTAGGGCCCAAGGCCCAGATTGAATAATTAGAAAATTAATGTAGGTATAAACTAGATAAAATGATTTGATATTTTATATTGGTCTATTTAGGTTTGTTAATTATTTATTGAACTATTTAATGAAGTCCAAAAAATAAATAATTGAGACTTATTATTTATGGGTGTTCAAGCCCAAGAGTAAATAATTTTATCTGACCCAATGGATAAGACCAAGAGTAAAATAAAATTAAAAATAATAATAAAATAAAATAAATAACATGAGATGGATCCCGTATTAGTTGGCGTGAGAAGATAACAGAAAGCATATTGCTTTTTGTTTCATGCTGTTGGTCTCTCTCTCTCTCTATGAAAGCATGAAAAGAAATGAAGAGGAAATCAAAGATGAAGCTCTTTGATTTCATTTTACAGTGAACCCATTTCTCTAAGAAGCTTTATAGAGGATAAAGAGAAGCAAACCCAACATTCTGTAAGCTTTCATATGCAGAGGAAAGGGCGTCATTTTGGAAGCTCAAAAGCTTCACATGAATGAGATGAAATCGACGTTTACAAGGACATGATCCAGTAGCTTCAAGCATCCTGGGACAGTTATCTTCTTCAGTGTCAATAAGGTTATTCAAACAGAGAGGTAAATTTTTTTCATTCTGTAAGCATGCTTTCGGTTTCATCATTTTTGCCATTTTCAACCTTCAATCCTCTGCTGCCTACAACCAACTAAAAACATCTCCAAAATTTTCTTTATTCCGTGCCTTTAAAATGGCCCTCAAGAGCTTTAGCTTATGAGTTAAGATATGCGTGCCATTACTTTCACAGGGAGTATTCTAGGCAGAAACAACCAAATCCCTAAACCCCTCATAGAAAGTCCACATCGTTAGGAACTTAAACGGCTTAGGCATCGAGGGCGGGGGAAGCAATTGAACACCAACCAAAAGAGGGTAATGATTAAACCCAGTCCGGGATAAATGAGCAACCGTGATGGAGTGAAATAAGGAGGACCAAGCCTGATCAATTAAGACCTTATCAAGCTTTTCGCAGCACGACCTCACCTTGTCACGGACCCAAGTAAACTAGCTTCCCTTGAAACCATAAGAGACCACCCTACAGTCATCTATAAAGCTTACAAAATCTGCAATTGCCAAGCTACAAGGAGCACTTGAGCCAACATACTTATTCATACTTGCCACCACATTAAAATCACCACCCACTAACTACTCCAGAGGCCGATGTTGTTACTTAAAAGAGATTAACTCTACCTACAGAGATTGTTGCCCTGCTCTCGTGCAAGGAGCATAAATGAACGAGCATAACGCCTTTGCTCCATTAGGGGCAACAACCTTAGCATGTAAAGAAAAACCCGTGGATGAAATCATATTCAGAGGAACATAGTCCTTCCAAAGAAGCCAAACTTTCCCTAAGCAGTTTGTATGATTATTTTGAAACCCTAAACGATAAGCAAAACCTGCAATCTGATCAACAACGAACTAAAGGTTCTAAAATGACTATGAACTACAAGGAATGGAGCCGAATAAGAGCCTTGAGACGTCTCAAGCTATTGGATACCCCCTGATGTTCCAAATTAAGAAATTCATGACTACCTTCTAAGAGGGGTGAAACGATGTGCTTGCTTAGCCTTTCTCAAAGGCAGCACTCTAGTACCCACCGGCGGAGGTCAAGGAATATCTGAAGTTGAGATTTGAAGCCTAGCTGCATGCATCTTCTTTTTCTTAAAAATATAGATTTCTTGGAGGAAATCTTCCCAAACCGTAACATCATCATCATCAGTTGTGAAACTCCTCCTTTTGGGCTTAGTTGGCAAAAGGATACATCTCTTGAAGCTCCGCTCTATATTAGCATCGTCTTGGTTGCCCTCTCTCCACAATAGCAACAAGCTCCAACGAAGACAATAATATAGACTCCTCGGATAGAAACAAGCCGTAGAATAGTCCCTTATTCCCCTGAAATCTTCCAATGGATGAATAGGTTCCTGGTCTTGCGGAGCATTAAACTGAGTAGGTGAAACATGCATATTAATCCTCAAACATGGCTCCGGTGAAGAGCCCAGTGGTCTGGGCTCAGGTAATGCCGAGGGGGATTTTCGTGCCATCCTAGCTTTATTGCCATACGCCGGTAAAGGCCACTCCCCCTGTGACAGCCCAGCATCAACAATTGCAGGAGCCTCTATGGTAGGTTCAACGTTGGTCACATTACCATGACTAGCTGAAGGGCAGCTAACTGCCATCTGATCTACATTAAAATTAATAGTTGCTGTGTTATTAGCCTTAGGCTGCCCAATCTTCTTACCATTGTCTTTTTCCCTGGGCAAGATGATAGGATTCTTGTTCGTGCAGTTATTTTTTGTTGTACATGTAGATTTACAGGTTTGTCGGTCATGGCCTAATCGATGGCCGTCTAAGTAAAAATGGGAGATTTTCATAGTCCACTCGCTGGTAGAATCCCTTGGTGTCATTCCCCACCCATATCTACTTCACTAACGGATTTAGAAGGTTGACCTCAACATATGTGTTTGCTACACTGGGGGGAGTCAAATTGACAGTGGCTTCGTCCAGCTTCAAAGGCCTTCTAATAGTAGAAGTCAGTCGAAAGAGAACGGATTTGCAAATAGGTGAATTGGAAGATGTTCAAGGGAAATCCAAACCGGGACAATTGAAAGATCAGCAATAACCCTAAAAGTTGGAATCCATTTTAGAATTTTCATTGGAAACCTAGAACATACCAGATGCTCTTAAGCCAGAGACGAATGTAATCCTCTTCCAAGAAGGGCCGTATGAGGACATGTTTCTTGTTGAGCCAACCAATAGTGATTGACCCTTTCAAGCTAAACGTGAGAAACTCCTTCTGCAGGGATTCCATGGCTGGCTTCTCTTGAGAAAATTTACCAATCAAAGCAAAACAGAAGGGGTAGGCGAGTTGGTCGATCTCTTTCTGAGTTAAAATCAAAGTTGTCTCGCCCTTCCATGTGGAGATTTGCTGAATGCTGGATGCACCATCTGAATGATCTTGCTTGTCAAACAAAGACGCAAAGGATTTTCGCCCCCAACCAGTGTCAGAGGGAGGAGTAGGCGGCATAGCCGCCATGGCAGAGACGGAAAAACTTCCAATGAGAAGGGTACACTAGGTTTCCGAGAAAGTCGAAGGGTTTCTGTTGGACAATAACGACAAATATCTTGATCAATTAACTAATGAGATCATGACATTTTAAGAATGTCATCTTAACAATGTTAATCTTAATACAATGTTAAGATTGGGAATTCAATACAATCTTTGTTGCTGTTAGTCAAGAAGAATTCAAGTCAATCTCAACACGCCGTGCTCCCAAAGACGTATGAGATAAATTACAAATAATATTCAAACGTACAAGTATTGTTCAAATATTGAAGCGACAAGTATTGTCAACTTAGTTTGAAGAACTAGAAATGGGTAAACATAAGACAATTACCATACTCGGTAAGAAACTAAAGGATGTTGCTAATCAAGCTTATCAACTTGGAGGAGAATACTTAGAAGAAAGATTGATCTAGAAAACACTAAAATCGTTGCCACCAAGGTTTCAAGCTAAAGTTACTGTCATCGAATAATGCTGAGAGGTGTCAACGATGTGACTAGATGAGCTGATGGGTTCTTTGCAAACTTATGAAATGAATTTTCAATCTTAGAAAAAAACGAAAGAAAAATATGTTGCATTGAAAGTCAAAGAAGAGTTTGATGAGATCGAAAACTCCTTTGAAGAAAGTAGTTTTCTGACAAGAAGGTTTAACAAAATGTTGAGACAACATAAGCAGATGGATAAACCCTTTAGCAGACCATTAGCAAAAAACCTGAAATTTAATAAAAGACCAACACAGAGCAAAAATCCACCGACAACAAGAATGCTCCAAAAGGACCAAAATGTCATGAGTGTGGTGGAATTGGTCATATTTGAATTGATTGTGAAAATTTCAAGAAAAAGTTGAAAAATAAGCCTTATAACACCTCTCTGAGTAATGGTGAGGATGATGTTTAGAATTATCTAAATGAGTTTAGTTTTGATAAAGGAGATGATTTTGGTCAGTCGAGAAATATTATGTTCAATAGAGTTGTTGAAAAGGATCTAATTTCAAAAATAGAATCACCAAAAAAATTAGTAGAAGTCAATGAGGGTGAATCTGACAATAATAATGAGAAAATATCACCAGAAACACTTCTAGATGAATGTAAGATGTTATACTCAAAATGGCATGAAGGTATGGAGTAGAACAAAATGTTGAAGAAACAAGTTGAAGGACTTAAACAATTGCTTAGTGTTCAACAACAAACAATAAGGCTGTATTAAAATGAAGTTGAGTGAAAGGCGAAAGAATTGAAGATCAATAACTAGCGATTGCAAAAATCAAGTCAAATGTTATTGGATACTGAATTAGCCATCAAAAGACTAAACATAAGAAAGGCAAAATTGGATAAAGTTCTTTCTTTTGAGAAATCTCCACTTGACAAAATTGGTTTGGGTTACTAGACAAATTAGAACATTATAAAAAAGAAAAGTTAAGTAAGGAAATTCAAACAAAAACCTAAGAAACACCGTGTTTACTATGATTACTATTCTCTTGTAGGTTTTAGAAGGAAGAAATGCTTAAGGAAATTTAAGAATATTCAACATGGCTGAAAGTATATCAAACCTGAGTTTGATAGGGGCAAAAAATCTTCAAAGATGAAGCATACATGGATCAAGAAGGTTGAAATCAAAGCAAATATACTGAATATTAAAGATATGCTAAAACTCAGAACTTTGCACATGGATAGTTTAAGGGCAAATTTGATAAGTATTAGTCAGTTGTGTGATGACAATATATTGGTAAATTTTGACAAAACAAAGTGTCTTGTTATTAATAAAATTGTATGATTTCTAGAGATAGGACATCTGATAAATATTATTAAATATCATGTCAAACTCTCACAACTGCATGTTATCTAAATATGATGAAGTCGAAGTATGGCATAAAAAATTAGGGTATGTTAAATATAATCAGTTAGAGACATTGAGTTCAACAATTTGTGGATTACCCCAGTTGAGTAATTAACAAAAAATATTTTACTACATGTAAAAGTGGTAAGTAGATCAAAATATCACATAAAAGAGTTCAACAAATTATTACAACATCAATTCTTGAACTCATTCACATAAATTAATTTGTTTGGACCAACTTAGATGGAAAGTATTAGTGGAAAAAAAATATGTCATGGTACATGTTGATGATCATTCCAGGCTTACTTGGATAAGTTTTATGAGTTAATAGTTGGATTCTTTTGAAGCCTTTCAAAAGCGATTACCAACTTAGAAAGGAGTAAAGGTGAAAAAAAAAAGAAGTGATCATAGAAAAGAGTTTGACAACAAACTATTCAATGATTTCTATGTTAAGAACGGAATTTAATAGGAATTTTCAACATCTAAAACACCTTTAAAAAATGATGTTGCTTGAAGGAAGAATAGAACAATACAAGAGATGGCAAGAGTCATGTTGAATGCTAGCATGATGTCACACAGATGGTGGGGGCAGAAGTGATGAATACTACAACACACATAATAAATCAAACATATTTTAGACCATATACCAACAAGACAGCTTATGAAAATTTGAATGGTCAAAACCCTCAACTAAATTATTTTCATGTGTTTGGAAGTAAGTGTTACATTCTAAATGATAGAGAACAATTGGAAAAATTCGATGAAAGAAATGATGAAGGAATCTTTCTTGGATATTCCAACAATAGCAGAGCATTTCGAGTGTACAACAAAAATAGTCAAGTGGTGATGGAATCTATCAATATTATTGTTGAAAACATTCAACTAGAGAATAAAAAATGGAATTTAACATGAGGAGATGATGATAAGATTGTTCAAATTATTAAAAATGTCACAACTCTAGGAGGTGTCAACATAGGAGATGAAGAAGACTCTGACAAGGAATAGGAAAATGTTCAACAAAAGCACCATCATCTAAAATCAAGAAGAATCATCCATCTATATTAATTATTAGAAGTCTTGATGAGTCTAGAAAGACCAGAGAAAAACCAAAAGTCGACTACAAGGGAATGGTTAAATACGCCAGTTATACTTTAACACTAGAACCAAAGAATGTTAAAGAAGCCCTGATAGATTAATATTATGTTATTGCAATGCACGAACTATAACTATTTGAAAGAAATAATGTATGGGAGCTTGTGCCTAGACCAAAGGATGTCAATATGATAGGAACCAAGTGGGTATTTCGAAACAGAACAGATGAGTTTGGTAATATTACAAGAAACAAATCAAGATTAGTTTTACAGGGTTACGTACAGGTTGAGGACATTAACTTTAATGAAACATTTGCTCCAGTAGCAAGTTAGAATTTGTTAGACTATTACTAGCATTTACTTGTGCCAAGAATTTCATAATTCAACAAATGGATATGAAGAGTGTTTTCTTGAATGGATTTTTACAGGAAGAAGCATATGTTGAACAACTTAAATGTTTTGTCAATCTCGAGTACCAGATCACGTAAACAAGTTAAAGAAAGCTCTCTATGGCTTGAAGTAGGCACTAAGAGCATGGTGTGAAAGACTTACAAACTATATGCTTAAATGAGGTTATAAGTGAGGGTCAAGAAACTAGGAACAAACTTTACTGTTACACAAATCTATGTTGATGACATCGTATTTAGTTCAACATCAAGACAATGTTAAAAGACATTATTAAACTTATACAAATAGAGTTTGAGATGCACATGGTTGGTGAACTAATATTATTTCTTGGATTGCAGATAAAATAGATAAATAATGAGATCTTTATATCTTAAACTAAGTATGCCAACAAATTGATCAAAAAATTTAACATGGAAGGATTGAAGTATATCAAAACACCTATTAGTGTTTCTCAGAAGCTGTCAAAGGATGACAAAAGAATAAAGAATAGATCAATATTTATACAAAAGTATGATTGTAGGATTGTTATATCTCATTGCAAGCCATCCTAATATTAGTTACAGTGTTGATGTCTATGCAAAATATCAAGCTAGTCCTAAAGAGTTATACTTTAAAGCTATCAAGAGAATTTTGAAATACATTTGTTATACTTCTGTGTATCATATTTATTTTAGTAAAGATTCTAGAATAAATTTATTTGGATATAGTGATCGTAATTGGTTAAGAATTTGTAATGATTGAAAGAGTACTTCTGGAGGTTGTTTTTATCTAGGAAATAATCTTGTGTTATGGTACATAAAAGAAATTGTATATCATTGTCAATTGTAGAAGCCAAATATATTGCAACAGGAAGTTATTGTACTCAATTGTTGTGGATGAAACAGATGTTGGAAGATTATGGTATTAGACAATAGGAGTTCATTATCTATTGTGACGACATAATTGCCATTGATCTTTCAAAAATTCACTTCAATACAACATGACAAAGCACAATGACATAAGGTGTCATTTAATCAAAGAGTTTATTGAATAGAGAATTGTGAAGATTGATTATATTCTAACTAATAAACAACTTGCATATACCTTTACAAAACCTCTTAATTATACGCGATTTGAAGAATTATGAAAAGCATTAGGATTTTGCTTATTTTGACATATAAGACTTTATGTCAAAGTTTATATATTGGAAAATTTCTTTTGCTACTTACTATTTTTTCTTTGTTATCATAAAAAAATAAGAGGACTACACTAGTTATGTTCAAAGATATGTTATAGACATCCATAAGATTTAACATAACTTGACCATTGCAAAATTGGCGGTACACCAATCAAAATATCACTGAAGCCTGTGTCTTGTTCAGTCCAACAAGTAAAGTGTGAGGCGGTTATTAGAAGCTTAAAAGTCACAAGATTTCAAAAAAGAGTCAAATCTTTTCAACATTTGTCGTGGCTTCTTCAAACCATAGCTATATTATTCATCCATGATTGTGATTGCATCACAAAGTTTCTATTCTCAATAGTTCTGTGAAGACAAAAATAAAGAACAAAACCTTAACAATGGCCAAGATACCTCAGCATTGACTACGACGAGCCATAGTTATTGAGAAAGATGATGTTCCTTCACAAGAACAACAACCAATAGAAATTTTTGCATCGATTATTTCTCAGACGACTACCATGGGTAACATTACTACACACTCTGTCTCTGATGTTATTCTAAATATGTGTCAAAATATTGTAATTGATGGAATCCACGAATTTATACTGTATTGTGTTTGTCAAGATAATATGGAAGTTTGTCAAGGTTTTAGATTCAATATTCCTAAGTTCTTTTTGAACAAGACTGTTGAGAGTAGGGGAATGTTGATAATAGTGACATGCCTAAACTGTTTGTGCACCTATCCTTGGTCCAAATATTTAAAGAAATTAGGATTGAAAAGGGTGTTTGCTATGAGAAATTGTGCTTTCTGTTAGTTATGAATAAAATGTTGCATTTGTTGCATCTAGATTGTCTACGGTTCTAATAGAACCTGTGAATCCTTATTTTCTGTATGCTTTACAATCGAATCTTGAGCTGATGTTGTGAGAAAAGTAATGGATGAGAGGAATAGACTACCGTTTTTAAGCAGTCAACTTGCAATCACTGAAGGAATCAATATTCCTTGAGCTATTATCCATATAACTAGTGATGATACTTTTGTTGGCATACCATTTGAGCAATTATCTGCTGACCGCGTTGCTACAACTATTGAAGTTAAGGAAATAAAAGCAATCCCCGATTCAATCTAACAGAAGGGGAAGACCAAGTTATTGATGATGTTGATGCAGAGATTGATAAGGAAATTAATACCATGGAATTGGAAATACTTGAAGACCTATCTACAACCAGAAGAAGGAAAACAAGGACATCTAGAAAGAAAGGAATTCCTGTAGCAATCAAGAAGTCCAAGAGACTTGCAATGACATCTGATGTTCACATATTCTGTGACAAAGCCAGTAAGGATCAGTACAAAATTGTTTCTGATAAATGGTTTTTAGAAGAAAGGAAGATTGATTTCACAAAATTCAAGATATTTGATTTAAAGGTAGTATTAAAGAATGTGGGATTGTTTGAGTTTGTAGACTTTGTGGAGTAGTACAATGATTCTTTCGTGAGAGAATTCTATGCCAATCTCAAGGCTACAATCACAGAGCCAGCTAAATCATTTATCACTCTGTGTTTGTGTGTGGCTTTCTTGTTGCATTTAGTCCTGAGGATATTCAGGACAAGAAATGATACATTAGTGACAAAATTTTAGTCCAAAAAATTTTTTGTCGTTAAAAGTACTTTTTAGTGAGGAAAATTTTTCTTTAGCGACAAAATTTTTTTGTCACTATTGATTAAGATCTTCGGCAATAAAATTTTTATTTCCTTGGTAAAAGTGATGGCTTTAGCTAGGAAAGAAGGGTATTAGTGAGGAAGTTTCCATGCCAATGATGCATCATCAGCAACGAAAATTTATTTTCTAACTAAAAATATTAACTTTCATCATTATAAACCATCCACATCCTCTACACCTATTAAGATAGAGGATATAGTAGAGAGGAGGGTTGAGGAGAAGATGCATTCAGTAAGAGACGAGTCGAAGAAGGATTTCGAGAAGAAGGTGGATTAGATGCAAAATCAAGTTACTAGATTTCTTACACTAATAGTAGAGAGGTTCGGTGTACAGCTTCCACCATTGCAGCCAATTTAGGGAGATGGTGAGGCGGACGGGACATGGGACAACTTTATTCCACCTCTGGATCCTCGCCTTTCAATATATTCTCGTCCTCATTCTCCACCCTCTCCTCCTTTAGCTGGTGCTGTTGCTCTCATAGTGTAGGGATTTTATTATAGACATTATTATGTATATTACATTTTCATTGCATTACACATTTGTAGTTATAAATGTATTTTCTATTATTGAGATGATTATTTTTATTTCAATTTAATGAGACCGATTTTATTGAGAATTTAAATTTGGTGTGCCATATTTTATTTGATACATGGTGCAGGGGGTTTAAAATAATTAATAAATATGCCCTGTAACGGGAAAAAGAGATTAGCTACGGATTAGCTAGGGAAAGCATTAGCGATGGTTTAGCTACAAAAAAAAAAAAAAAATTAACTGAAATTAGCTATCTCTAAATCTTAGCAAATTAGCTAGGGTTTAGCTATGAACCGTCGCTAATCCCTAGCAAACTTTGCTAGGGTTTAGCGATGGTTTGGTAATTCACATTTCAAAATAGAATTATATGTTGTCACTAAGCCCTAGCTAATTTTGCAAGGGTTTAGCGACGGCTATGAAATTTGCTACTAACATAATAAACTATCGCTAAACTTTTGCAATATTAGCGACGGTTCAGAGATGGGTGGTATAAATGCTCAAATAAGCTATCGATATGCCCTCGCTAATATGAAGTTTGACTCCTACTTGTCTTGTGATGTGTACACTCACAGCCGTCGCAAATATTTTATTTAGCAACTAGCATTTTCACTACTACTTTTTCTGTCGCTATTCCGTCACTAAGTGTGGTTAGTGACCACTTTAGCCGTCACTAATTTTCTATTTTCTTGTAGTGATCATTACCATGGCACTAAGATAAGTAAAGCAACCTGTGGCTCTGATATCACTTGTTAGGAAATTCGAAGGAAGAATAAATGAGAATAATAAAAGGCACATAAGATATTTTGTGAAGACCAGGGAAAATATTATTAATCCAAGAAAAATTACAAGGATAGTTAGTATTTTCTTTGTACCTCCTATCACTACAACAAAACAACCTATTTCCTACCAAAAGTTTCCTACTAAAGCTAAATGGTAGGAAATCAGCTACCCATTTCCAACCAAAGAAGTTGTTGGTAAGAAGTTTCCGACCACACTACATTTGGTAGGAAATGTGGTTGGAAATTTCCATCAAACATACATTGTGGTAGGAAAATATTGCTCCATTTCCATCCAACATACATATTAGCAGGAAACATAAGCTATGTTTCTATCCAATTTCCATCAACATACATTTTGGTAGGACATTAATAGATTTCCATCCAACTTGCATTTTGGTAGGAAAATATTGCTCCATTTCCATCCAACATAGATATTGGTAGGAAACATGAGCTGCATTTCCGTCCAATTTCCATTAACATACATTTTGGTAGGAAAAATAAATATATTTCCATCCAACTTGCATTTTGGTAGGAAAATATAGCTATATTTTTCATCCATCTTACATTCTGGTAGGAAAACATAGATATGTTTCCATCCCAACAGTTATTTGTAGGAATAGTAGTAGAAACTTTCCTACCAAATTGAGATTTGGTCGGAAAATAATAAATTATTGCCAACCAATGCTATTTTGGTAGGAAAATATAGCTACATTTCAATCCGAATGTTTTATGGGTAGGAGTAGTAGTAAAAACTTTCCTACCAAATTGAGATTTGGTAGAAAAATAATAAATTATTTCCAACCAATATTATTATGGTAGGAAAATGAAAAACCTTAGAGGGGGGGGGTGAATAAGGTTTTTAGTAAGAAAAAACAAAATTTTCGATTTGTCTAAAAAGCAGAATAATGATGATCACTAAGATGCTTAGATGGACTTTATGGAAGTATAGAAAGTTATCCAAGCACTCGTAGATGTATATTCCAATATAGACAAAGAAAGAAACTCAAAGCAATAAATGAAAAATGAAAAAGAGTGAGACAAGGAATGTATAGTGGTTCGATCTACCAAGATCTACATCCATTACCTTAAGCTTGCACTTAAGGATTTTCAACCCGATTTCATTAACTTCACTTAATGAAACAGTACCACATACAAGAGAGGATCACCACACTAGGTTTTTCAAAACCTCTTAATCACGCAAATATATCAAGGATCACCTCAACTAGATTTTATAACACAACCTTGATACAAACACTAAACAAGGTTCACCCCAATGGGTTTTACACCACAACCTTGGTACAATAGAGATTTGAATATCAATAGAACAGTAAACAACTCATTTACTTGAGTAGATATTCACTCAGATACAAAGCATAAGTACTTTTACCTTTGATACAAAATGAATTCACTTTGAAGCTTTGATAAAAGGAAATTTTTGAAAATATTGAGCAATAGTGTTTATAAGATGAATGTTTCAAAAATCTTATCACTAATCTTGCTCTAAGGGCTATTTATAGAGCCAAAAAGTGGAGTGCCAACAGTCATAAAGAAATGGTTATAAATTTTTTGTTTAAACTCATCCGTATTTTGGACTCAGGTTTTGGTTGACGATGCATCCAAAAGTTAAGTTCAAAATGGAACTTAATCAATCAGAATATTTCAACATAGTTTTCAGGATTTTGGATGAACCTTTTGGATTCAAACTGTTCAATCCAAAATTCTAAGATTTTTCAAAAACTTTGAAATCTTCTTCTTTGGTGCTTCAAGGTAAAGTCAAATGAATCAAGAGATAAAGAGACACAGGAATTAATAGATGTACCTTGATAACACTTCCTAATCTAAAGTTCTTCATAAAGGACTTCTTGATATACAACTCCATATACTTCATTCTTTCTCTTTTGATATTCCATTCTTGAATTCAATCATGAAAGAGTTGCAAAATAATCTTATCTGAATGCTTTTGAAGAATAGTAGTCAAACATGTCCTATCACAATAGATTAACTAGTTAGTCCATATCAATATTTGTCATAAGTCAAAACATAGAAGAAAACCCTTAGGGCTAACAGAAAATATAGCTACATTTCCGTTGAACTCATATTTTGGTAGGCAAGTATATGTAGATTTCCATCCAAAAGTTAATGGGTAGGAGTATTAGTAAAAGTCAATTTGGTAGGAAAATAATAGTCTATTTCCAACCAATACTAATTTGGTAGGAAAGTAAAAATGGATTTCTGACTGTAATTATATTGTATAGTAAATGAAAATGAAAATTTTAGATTATTCATTTTTTCTCTACACAAAAATATTTGTTTCCAACCAAAATTCATATTTGTAGGAGTTTAAAATATATTTTTCCTACTATTTTGAAATTTGGTTGGAGATATGAATTAGTTCCCTAAAAATTTATTTTATTTCTCAAAGGTGGAAATTAAATTTATGATTTAAACATTTTTTTTGGCTTGAAGAAAATGTAATTTCTAACCAAAACTAATTTTGGTAGGAGTTTAGATTTTGTTTTTCAACCATTTTGAAATATGCTAAGAAATATGATTTAGTTCTCCAAAAAAATTAGTTTGTTTCTCAAAGATAGAAATTAATTAAATTTATAATTTCATTTTTTTCTTGAAGAAAATGTAATTTCTGACCAAATGTAATTTTTTGTAGGAAATGGATAGTTATTTATGATCTCTAACCACTTTTATTTGATGTTTGATATTTAATTAATTTTTAAGTTTTTGGGTAAAATTTTAATTTAATATTTATTTTACTTAAAGTGTGTATTCCAACTAATTTGTATTTGGGAGGAAATTGAAAAAAATAAATTTTGGCCATATTAGTATTGGTATGAAATTAAAATTTCAAAATGAATTCCTAATTTTTAATTCAATTGAAAAAGATAGTTAAAAAATGAACATAGTAGAATAATTTTTGAAGAATTTTCGTAAGATATTAACATGTTGCTAGGAACTAATTAGTATTATTGGATAAAGTATATGTAGTATTTTTGTCATTTTGGGTTATATACATTTGGTTACAAGAATAATTTCATCAAATTTTCTAATAAAAAAATAGTTGATGCATCTCAAGACTTTAGTTTTTGAGAAAAAAATAAAATATGAAAAGAAGTATCATTTTGGTTTTAAAGAATTGAAATAGGTACATCCTTTGTTCCAGTTTGAATATTCATTTTTGACTTGATAAAAACATTACTCAATCATTCTTATTATAATTGTGATTAGTTACGGGACCATATAAGTTAGTGAGATGTAATTCCTTTAAATTAAGAGGATTATTAGTAGAAATTTGGCTGAAAAATATATGTATTATAAGGAAGTGAACATTCAATTGTGGACATCCCAAATTAGAAATGTAGATATGCAATTTTGGATGGATGGAGTATTACTTTTTCTCTTTGAGTTAAATGATTCATATATTCATTTAGTCATTCCGTCAAAATCAAATGTTCAACTTATATTGAAGTAAGCCTAAAATCGATCAATCTTTTAATTGGAAATAAATATATATTATTACTTCCCTACATTAGGAAGAAGATTAATAAATTATATGATGTGATTAATAAATTCTAGTCACAAATGGTTATTTGATTTAACTATTAATTCATTTTGTAATTATATATATATATATATATATATATATATATATATATATAATAGGAGCATATTCACTTTTAACCGTATCAATTTTTTGTTATAAAAAATAATATTTTCAATTTTATTAAATTCAAAAAGAAAAAGAAAAAAATTTATTAAGTTAAAATGATATCATTGCAGTAAAATAAAAATTATAGAATTTTATGTGTTTTATAATTTTATTACATTATTAAAAAAATTATTTGTATTTTTATTTATAAATAGTTTATATTTAGATAATGCACAAATATATGTGTAAATTATGGATATTTATAAATAATTATTTTTAAAATTTTTTATACACCTAAATTATCATATTTTAATTTATATGTATAAAAAATTTTAATTTTTTTTGGGGAAATCATCCCAAATTCCCTCATTGGCGCTTTCATATTTGGATTTGCAAGTGGTAGGTCAAACATTAGGGCTTTATTTAGGTGAGAAGAACTTTAATTTTGGCCTGTGTTGTTGTTGTTTTCACTGCTACCCTGACTTTGCCGCCTTCGTCGACCCATTCTGCTGCTAATTCCAGCTCTGTTGTTGCCTCCAAGCCTACTTAATATGTTATGCCACCTCTGTTATTTCACTCACATATTCGCCTTCTTCCACTATTTCGCTTGAGAGGATCACATTAAGAGGTAAGCTTCGAGTGAATTTTTTACTGATTATAGTGCGTGCAATGGAATTTTTTTGGATTGATTATAGAGTGACTGAATGGGAATTAAGCTTCTTATATCCAGATGTTTTTTTCTCTATGTGGTTTGATGGATACTTTAATTTCTTGGGGCGTTATGGTACTTTATTTGCATTCATATTTGGATTTGCAAGTGGTAGGTCAAACATTAGGGCTTTATTTAGGTGAGAAGAATTTTAATTTTAGTCTGTGTTGTTGTTTTGCAAAGTAGGTGAGAAGCTAGTTAACAAAGCACGAAGAAGAGGTTAGGAGGACCAAAATACCTTGTTACTGTCATGGGAATACAAGGGGTAAGCTTTCCTGTGTTTTCCCTTGCATTTTCTGAATCTTTATCATGTTGTGGATATGTGCTAGAATTTTGATTTGAATATATTGCACAAAAAATGATTTATTTGGTAGAAATATTTGGGTTTTATTTATATTGTTGTTTGGGTTTAATGTGAATGGTTTCTATTTGCAATTTTTTGGTGTTGTTGATTGTATGGTTGAGTGTGGGTGGGGGAATGAGGTTTTGAGTAGTTTGCATCTGAGTAAGTATTACTAGAATGCAATGAATTGAACTACATCCACAAGTTTTCACAGTCTGCTACACATTTTCAGTTCCCTGATAGAAAAGGGAAGAGTAAGAAATGAGAGCTATTGTTAATGTGAGAACACATATGAAGATATATGAGAATCACAAACATTTGGTTGGTTTTGTTAATTAAAGAAGCGGAAAAAAGGAAAATTACAGTTTGACTGTCTTAACAAGGAATGAAAGAGGCTACAAGAATTAAAGTTTTTTGATACTTGAAAGAGCTTTTTCTTTTTAGGAGAGAGTTTAATTATTAGATGAATTTCAGCTATAGAACTAGTGAATTTTGAAAAACTCCTTGACATAATTGGAATATACAAGTGTGGAAAGAGATCTTCCTTTTAAACCTTAGAGTCTTTTGTTAGGTATCTCATGCATATCGTATATGGCGTAGCGGAAAAATAAAAACGAGATACCATCCCAAGATCCGCATACGTATGGAAAACAAGACATAAAGAGAACAAATGTAATAGATTTTTACCTTTCTTTGAGCGTTCAAAAAACAAAAATTTTCTTTCTTCAAGTTTGAGGATTGTGGTGCAATCCAGCAATCCTCTTGATCAAACACCATGAGAGTTGAATATCTAACCACTATAATCACAGTGTGTAATTATCTCTAATAGAAATCCACACGTAGGATCACACTCAAGCACCAAGATTTTTCTGTGCTAGTAGAAATCAAAGTGGTGGATAGGGTTTCTCGTTTTCTTTAGAAGATCAACGAGAGAGAGAGAAGAGGAAAGAATCGTGTGTTGCCCTAGGGTTTTGGAGTTGTTTTCGTGTGTTCTCTTCCCAGTAGGAATCGTGCATATATCCCATATATTACACCAAAATCTGCTGAAAAATACTCCAATTGAGAATTCTAAAACAGTTAGAATTTTCTAATTGTAATTGGAACCATCAAATTCTCACAATTATAATTTGGATCATAAATTATAACTAATTATAATTTGACCACAACAACATCTCTTTCTCGCAATTAACCCCACTATGTTATCAAATAACATCTTGAGTATATAATCCTCTATTGTGTGTGACATATTAGATTTCCCAATCAATTGGTAGCGAATATGAATTAATTCAAATGTCTTTGAGATTAATAATCCATAATTAATTAGAATTAATCATATTATTCTAATCAGGATTGGTTTATTAATTCATCAATTAATAAACCCGTATTCCCAAATCATGAGTAGTATCTAGCAACACATCATAACCATCCAAGAGTCCAGGAAGTTAAGTGGCTTGACATGAACCCTTCAATAACAAACTACAGTAACTCCTTTTACCATACAATATCTCATTCGGTTTGGAATATAGAATTAGTGCCAACTTCCTCCAAAATATATATCAATTTTGGCTCGAATATAATAGTACTTGTACCAGGAACCCACTACTCTAGATGTGTATAAATTGGAACTGTTTCCAATACACAATCGCCTTGGCCAAGACTTCTCGAGTAGTAATTCCTACAAGTGACCATGAGAGATTCACTCCTACTATTAGGAGTGGTGAATTCTTTATTGACTATCTCAACTACTTTCGTTTATCTCACAATGTACCCAATATCCATCCCATAGGCGGCCCTCGATCTAGCTCCAGAGATTGAAATCAAAGCACAATACTCAATAAATAAAGTACCTTAGAGATCTCAAGTCTAAGGATACTTGCATGTTTGCTATATTGAGATTATATCACTGGTACTAAATAGTTATCCATGTGATTATCTCATAATTAGGTCATCCAATGAACTTGTTAACTTTGAGTATCTCAATACTCACGATTATGAGAACCACCGCCTGATCAAATTAGGAAGTCTAACACATACTAGTCTTAACGCATTAATGATATCCAGTTTCATTAATACTACGACTAGGGACTATTTAAGTACTAACACTATACAGTGTAGTAGGAATCTCATATCATGATCTCTATCATAATTTCCTTAACACAGTATTGTATTAGGGACTTTATCTAACAGTTATATTACACAAAAGTAATCAAAAGAAACTGTAAGATAAATAACTCATTTTATTAAAATAAAATGTGTCATATACAACGTACAAGTGATTACCTCTAGGGCATAACACTAACAAATTAAAATAAAATTAGAAAGTTTAATTCTATAACACTATGCAAATGAACCTCCATTTAATTAAAAGATATGGTGACTATAGATTTGGCATGTTTATTCAACGTTCTTTTAGCCTTCTTCTATTTCCATTTTGTTGACTGCCAACCCTAGTTGTGGGGATACTAATCTTGCGATAATAAGTTGGAAAAACCAAAATCCAGATTATATGAGGATTTACTATGATCAAAGATCTAATGCATTAGTTACTAGCAATGAAACAATCTAAATTGGAATAAGGATTCAATTAGGTATGTTGTTCTGTTCAGGGGGAAAAAATGGAAAAAGAGAAGATGTGTCACTCTATTTTAACCTAAAAATTTGAAGTCCAAAAATGGCATAACATCTCCAAGATAGAGGTGATTCCTATTTTGAAGGTGCTTGCATTAACTTAGAAGAAGATTTTGGGCAACTAGAAGATGACTACAATAGGTCTCCTTTGTTTTTCAGTTTTGTGAATAAACTTCTGCACTGACTCCACTCCCTCTAGTTTCCTCCCATTTGATCCCATTTCCTCCCTTCTTTTAGGAAAAGTAAATCCTTAAACTGAACACCTCTACTAAGCCTTTCTTTCATTCCAATTCCACTTCTCTGAATTCATTGGTGTCCAATATTAAATGCCATCCTAGTTATCCTACAACTCTTCAGTCGTAGAAAATCTTTAGGCTAAAGATTAATATGTTAATATGGATGCAAAACATACTCGAGGAATCTTGTAAAAGCCATATAACATTAGTAACTTGCAAAATTTTCAATTCTCTATATAATTTAAATCTTTTGAATGTGGTTTACTTAGAAAGAAAAGAAAATGGACTATCACTGAATAGGTCTGCTTATATATTTACTAATAAGTCTAGTTGTCACCATTTTCAAAGCTAATTAGGATTTGTGTGTTTTCTTTTGATATCACTCATTAATAAAAAAGGTGCAAAAAAGGTGTGTGTTTGAATAAATAATAGATATGTGTGTTTTCTTTTAGCTTTGTACTTGATGTATAAATAATAGATATGTATTTTTTTTTCCTTAAAAGAAATTATTGCAAATATTTCCTTCGAACTCTTGTTATTAGGCTATTGATATTTTTTTGGCAATTATTGTTGCACAATTATGTTCAGGCAACGCTTTGCTATAGTCATGCAGCACTTTGCACAACTTCTTTCATGGTATTGTGTCTCATCATTTTCTTGTAAAGGGTGATGGGAAAAGTTTAATTATTGCCAGTCAAGTTGAAACCTTCCTTGTTAAACCTTTACAAGTATACCTAAAATTTTATGATGTTTAGGGATGTTCACACATCTAGCAAACACAAATTCTATATATATTAACAAGAAACTATTAGCATTTAGAATATTCCATAAGCTTAAATTTGACCAAATTGTAGTCCTCCAAATAAAAATATGAAAGATATCATCCTAATAACATCTAATCCCAACTCTTAAATTGTGAATAGAAAATTCTAAAATTGTATGGCCATGAAAGAGCTATCCTTATTAGAAATTAAATCACAAGTTGGCAACAACAGAAAGTTCAATTTCTTCCTTTTTTTCAATTTCTATCTATTTCATGTTTAAACTTTTAATATCTATCCTCCATTTCTCAATTCCTTAATGCCTTCTTTTTTAACTTTTGCATGTAGATAAACAAATAATTTATATACATCGAAATGAAAATGTTGGCGAACTCAATGGAGATAATTTTTCTTTTTTTTTCTAGATTATTAATTAAACATGAGAGATGATCATAGTTGGATGTATGCAGACTTAACCCAGGTCATAAAAGGTATAGTGGTAAGGTTTCATGAGGGCCTACATGCATTCTGTGCTTTTGCTTGCCAGCAGGAAATGTTCAAACGGGGGGAGGGAGGGAGTGGGGAGGGGGGGAACAATTAGATGTCCTTGTTGCAAATGTAGAAATTTGCAATATGCCCCACCTAATGAAATTGAACTTCATCTTTTTCAGCGAGGTTTCGTGCCTGATTATTATATTTGGACATCACATGGAGAAAATTAAATACACAGTTAGAAGCAGTAAGTGTAAACGATCCAATATTCATGGCAAGTAATGATGGGGAACCAAGAAACCAATATACAGAAATGGTGTAAGATGCTATTGACCTTTCCATAATGCCACAATTGAAAGAATCACAGTCAACTGGAAGCACTACGAAACCACCAAATCTTACAGCAAAACAGTTCTTTGATATGCTTGATGCTGCAGAGTAAGTCGTTGTGGCCTAGTTGTACTAAATAATCAGTAATATCAGCGGCTGAGAGATTGCGGAGCATTAAGGCTAACTATAATATGTCTGATGGATGCTTTAATGCAGTAGCTTCTTTCATAAATGAATGCTTGCTAGAGGGGAATAATATGCCTATGGGCTTCTAGAGCACGAAGAAAATGGTTAAAGGTTTAGGTTTGCCTATGAAATAATTTCATTGTTGTGTAAATAGATGTATGTTATATTGGAAAACAGATGTGAATTTGACACAATGTCAATTTTGTGGAAGTCCTAGGTACAAACCAAAACATGGCAAAAAACGTTATGATGTTCCATATGCTAAGATGCATTATCTTCTTCTAACTCCAAGACTTCAAAGATTGTATGCATCTACGGCAACTGCGAAGCACATGAGGTGGCACAATGAACATGTACAATCAAAAGCTAGAAAAATCATTCATCCATCTGATGGAGAAGCTTGGAGGCACTTCAACCAAGTTTATCCGTCATTTGCTAATAAACTAAAAAATGTAAGATTAGGTCTTTGTACTAATTGTTATACACCTTATGGACAATCTGGAAAGCAATATTCAAGTTGGCTAGTTATTATCACTCCATACAACTTACCACTTGGGTGTGTATGAAGACCCCTTATATGTTCTTGACTTGTTTGATACTAGGTCCTTACAATCCTAAGAAGAAAATTGATGTTTATTTGCAACCATTGATAGAGGAATTGCAACATCTTTGGGAAACTGGTGTGCAGACTTATGATGTGTCAATGAAGCAGAATTTTACAATAAAGACAGCTTTGATGTGGACCATTAATGATTTTCTAGCTTATGGTATGTTGTTAGCATGGAGCACAGCTTGAAAATTATCTTGCCCTTATTATTTGGAGAAAACTAAGGCATTTACACTAAAGCATGGGAGAAAAACTTCTTTCTTTGATTGTCATCATCAATTCCTTCCAAGTGATCATTTATTTAGGAGAAATAAAAATGCCTTCTTTAAAAATCATATTGAGAATTCACTTCTACCCCCATGGTTGACTGGTGAGGAAAGGGAATGGGTTAAAGTAATACCAAAAGTTGTGCCAACTGGGGGTACACAAACTGGAGAGGGTTTTAGGCATACACACAACTGGACAAAGCAGAGTATTTTTTGGGAATTACCTTATTGGAGAACGCTGCTAATAAGGCATAATTTAGATGTTATGCACATAATAAAAAATTATTTCGATAATGTATTCAACACGGTGATAGATGTTAAGGGAAAAACAAAAAATAATGTGAATGCAAGGAAAGATTTGAATGAATATTGCAAACGAAAAGAATTGGAGTTGAAAGATGATAATTCCAAGAAGCCATTTGCGTCTTCATATTAGACAAGGATGGTAAGCGAATTTTGCTAGATTGGATTAAAAACTTGAAGTTTACATATGGCTATGCATCCAATTTGTCTAGATGTGTTAATATGAAGGAAAGTAAGTTGCATGGAATGAAAAGTCATGATTTTCATGTTTTTATGCAAAGATTACTTCCAATTACATTTCGAGAATTATTACCTGAAAACGTGTGGAAGGCTCTAACTGAGTTATCTCTATTCTTTAAAGAAATTACATCTTCCTCATTACAAGAGACACATGTTGCGTATTTGAAAAAGAACATTCCAGTTATTCTTTGTAAACTTGATCGGATATTTCCACCGGGTTTTTTTGATTTAATGGAGCATCTTCCAATTCACCTACCTTATGAAGCAAGAGTAGGTGGTCCAGTACAATATCGGTGGATGTACCCTTTTGAGAGGTATACTTGTTGTCTCTTAATTTGTTCTAATTTATGCGTGAGAGTACTAATTTTTACCTTTATGGTTAGGTTCTTACACCATTTAAAGAAAAAGGTCAAGAATAAGGCAAGACTAGAAGGCTCTATTATCAATGCATATCTAGTGGAAAAGGTTTTCAATTTTTGCACATATTATTTTGAGTCTCATGTTCAAACGAGAAGTAGGAGAGTTGGAAGAAACGATGACGGTGGTGAATTGCCAACAAATTCTCCCAATCTTTCAATTTTCACATATCCAGGATAGCCTAGTGGAGAAAAAAACGAACATGGATTGAATATAAAGATTTTGATATCATCCATAGATATGTGATAATGAATTGTGACGAGCTGTTATCTTATAGAGAGTAAGTGATTGTTTACTGTCTTTTAGTCCATGAAATTTGACTATATGAATATTTTATAACCTTTATTGTGTCTTTATATTTTACAATATGATCTTCGAAAAGAGTTGAGATCTAAGCATTCTCAAATTCAAAGACACATCATAGATTTGAGATTTGAAAAAGATTTCTCAAATTGGTTCAAAAATTATGTAAGTGTAATGTTCTTTTTATTTCCATTCTTTAATATTAAGTTTAATGTTTAACTAAGTAAAAGTAAATTGATAAAATGGTTTTATGCTTAAATTAGGTTGAAGACCTATTGAACAATGTTGAAGACAATAATATCAAGGATATAGCAAGAAGTCCTAAGCGTGCAATTATTACGTATCCTATGTACTTTGTAAATGGATACAACTTTCACACGGTGGATCATGGAAGTGGAAAATCAACCATGAATAGTGGAGTGTGCGTGAAAGGGCCCACTGATAGTGATGATGATTACTATTATGGCATGCTCAGAGAAATTGTTTAGCTTGAATATATAGGAGTACCGGATAAATTTGTGGTCCTATTCAAGTGTGATTGGTATGATTCTCATGGTACTCAAAGCATGAAGGTGCATCGTGAATACTGGCTTGTGGACATTAATTCAAAAAGAAAATGGCCTAAATATGATCCATTCGTACTAGCACAACAGGCTCATCAAGTTGACTATATATCTTATCCTAGCAAAAAGAAGGATAAGGATGCGTGGAGAGCTGTATGTCAAATTAAGGCACGAAAAACTATAGATGATTTTGCGGTCGAACCTACTTACCAGGAGGATCAAATGCATGCCATTGAAGTTGTTATGCCACAAAATAAGGCTTGCCCTCTTGTTGTAAAAGGTGCTATGGATGAGATTGTGCAAGTAAATAGTGATTCCTGAGTTGAATTTGAGGAGAATGGATTGCCTTTGGACAAAGATGATACCATTAACAGTAGTGCCTCATTTGAAGAGAGTTTATTTAAGTGTAGTGACGAAGATTAGTTACGAAAAATATACATACAAAGAAATTGCTTGCATTTTCAAATTTGTAAATGAAATTGCTTTTGAGACAATATTTCATTTATTACTAGTTTTTTTCCTTTTTAGGTGGTTGCATATATATATATATATATATATATATATATATATATTAGTACTATATTTATGCATTGGCAATTCTTCTTAAATTTCTACGATGACTGCTCTGAATTTCTTCTTGAATTTCTGATTCTAGTTTCAAGCTTGGGAAAAATCCTCATATTAATCTAGTTTCAAACTTCAATAACATAAGTAGCAGTGCCCAAAAATATGAACTTAAGAAGAAATTGGTTTCAAGCAGAACCCAAAAATCCTTATATTAATCTGGTTTCAAGCTTGTACAAAAGTATTTTTTTTTTTTTTGGTTTAATATGAATTTAAGAAGTCTATTGTTTGAGGCTCATTTTTATTAGTATTTATGATGTTGAAGTCACTGTCTCTGCTTAATCTAGTTCTTGCCCAAAAATATGCTATTTGAGGGAAATAGAATGTTCTAGTTTGGTTGCTGAATTTTTTTTATGTCCAATTGTCTTTAGTTTTCCACCACTAGTCTCATTTAAAATCGAAATGATTGATGTGAGGATGTTACTAACATTGAGTCTGCTATAACTCATTAAAAGTTACTTAGGTGGTAAAATGTCAAATAGTTAAATGCTTTCTTAAATCAGTGCCAAGTCAAATGCATACATTCATTTTAGGACAAGCAGTGTTAAATATTTTACCTTATGGTTAAATCTTCAAAATAATTAAAGTTGAGCATTTTCTTGTTCTATAGCAATTTTCCTTTTTCTTCTAGTTGAGATATTATGTATAAAAGTTGAGTCATTTCTTCCTATCAGTAACCAAAGTTATTTAATCAACATAGATGATAAAATTGTCCTTTTACTTTTTCATTTTCTTTTCTGATCACTAGATTAGAGGTGAAACTACACACTACGATGCTATGGCCAATTCAGCTGCATCTAGAGCACAGGTAGCTTCTCTAAATTCAGGTTAGTTATATTTTCCACAAGTCTATTGGAATAACTGTTAACAAAATAATCTTAATAAAAATTTCTAATTCCAATTTTCTTTTGAGGTTTTTGGCATTTATTTATTCAGCTATTGTGCTCAGACTATGCTTGTACTTTTTGGGATGTGAGATTATGAATCATGGAATACCCCACATACAACTCCATGATATCAATATTTTGTTTGACTTACCTATGCTGGTTTATGTGATTTATTGTGCTGGAGATTTTCAAAATTTCATTTAGATTCTGTACATGAATATTTGTAATCACAAGATTCTTAATTTGGGAAGAAGCAAATATGATATATTTTGCCATATTGTACTAAATTTTAAAATTGTAGTTTGTCGCAAACATGTGCCATTAGAAATCCTTTATTACATATCCCGGTGACAAATGAAATTGTGCAGAAAATAGAAGTTTCTTTATTAGAAGCAATACTTTGGAGCCTTTTCTAGTAAAATTATTTTTCCCTTTTCTTTCTTTCCTTATTCACTCCCCCTCTCCCTTTTCCTCTTTTTTTTGAAGAGGGGTGAGAGGGGTGGAAATATGTGTCATACAAGTTCTTTTTGACTGAGTATTCTTCAGTCCTGGATTCATAGATCTAATTTTGTCTTCATATCTTGCATGTGCTGACCTGTAGTATGGCATCTAAGGAGATGTTGAAATAATTAATTATGTTATACTTTTTTGTTGTGGTTTCTTTTGTGAGAGTACAACTGAACCTAATTATGAAACCCTCTAGATAAATAATTCTGCTATTCAGATTCAGATGCAAGGTTAAGTTTTTGGTGACAAATTGAGTTTTAAGGACTTAGATTCACTTGAGACTGTGGTTGGCTGTTTTATGCTCTTTAAAAGTATCAAAGTATGTTTGTTTCTAGTATAAGTCACTACACTCAAGCACTGAGGTTTAATGAAATACTTATGATAATATATGGCTAAAATAGAGCTTGTCAATATGGAAGGCGTAGAGTAGAACAGAAGGTCAAACAAGCAGCTAAGCTGCTGAAGGGATGATACACTTTATTTTGGGCAGTGATATAGGATGATAGAATGGTACTTGAGGTGTTGGTCATAGTTACAAACTAACAGGTAATAACAGTTCTAAGTAACATCTGCCAACATTAGTTGATAGAGAATTGCTCCTTCCTTGCACCATATGGCACATATTCTATGACGTAATTACTCTATGACCACGAGATCCTTTAGCTTGCACTTTAATTTGCTAAAGAAGTTGCAGATCCCTTATTTATAGTTGGCTACAATAGTTTGGGTGCCTTGGCCACCATCAATCACCTTTATTTCCAGCTAACCTTTTTGTATAGATGTATCTATGATTCTATTGTTGATAGCTCTATAGAATGGTTTTAGTTTGAATTAATCAAATTCCATGGAAGCTATAGAACTTTTGAATAACTAAAATATAAGTAGTGTGGAATTTTGATTTGAATATAGTACACAAGGAGTGATTGATTCAGTAGAAATAGTTAAGTTTTGTTTATATTGTTGCTAGATTTAATGTAATACAATTAGAATGGTTTGTATTTGCAATTTCTTTAGTGATGTTGACCAAATGAAACTTTCCAGCATGGAGTTGTGTTTGAAAATCAAGGCCACTATTTCAATAGAAAAGGGTTCATATTATGTTTTAGGCTAAACTCTGTGGTTTGTTCACTTTCTCCTATTTTGTCTTCTTGCCCATTTGACTACATGGGGCATTAAAACCACATAAGAACAAGGTTCCAAATGGAGGTCGATAATTCTTTAAGGGATTACAGTTTGTACTTTAAGGATAGGATTTTTTTGAATAAGGGCAACATTTTCCCTAATGTAGTCTTCATAATTCAATCTCCGCACTGACAAGTAACAGAATTCAACTTCAAACCCGCATGAAACAACTTTGTTGTATGTTGTTTCCAAATATAACTTTTAATGGTCTTTTAGAACCTTCATACATCTTAAGTTCACATTATCCCTCAAAGCTTTAATTTGGTGGTTCTCAATAGAATCAATACCAATGATTTGCTGCAAGTGAGAAGACTCTTATAAAGCTCTTAGTCTAGATTTATATTAATATGTAAGTGATGAAACTAATTATCATCTTTTCATCATTGTCAGACAGTGAAAAAGTCTCATGATAATATGTTTGTTTGTCTAGCTATCTACTAATATTATGCCAGCATTCACAACTCATTATCTAGAAGTATTTAGGCAACTTTCTTGTGGGACTTCTGCAGTCACATTTCTTTCACAAACTTTGACCTATCAGCACATTTGATTGGTAATTAAAAAAAAATAGTTTTGTATGAAAAGCATATTTAGCTCCTAGAAATAGCAGAATGGTGATTCTAGTTATTAGGCCATAGTTTCTATTAACCAATCTATGCAATCTTCTTTTGATTGTTACAGATTTTCCAGTAGATTTGCTACAATTTCTTTACCAATCACTAGCTTGACCTTTTTCTCCAATAGTTGAAGATACCCAATTGATCTTCGTGTGTTAATCACTTTTTAGGTAATTATTTTTTTATAAAAAAAAGTACTTCAAATTAGGTTTATTTTGATAAATACATTAATGTTTGTAGTATTTACCTGCTTAGTTAATATACATGTACTGGAAGGATGCTTATATTTGTCTCAAGGGCCTATACTTAGGCTTTTTTTTCCCTTCTAACTCTATAATATGAGCACTACTAGTTTAAATGAAACCTATATTAAAGATTCAGGAAGACAGCACCATCATAATGACAAGCATATGGATTGGCAGAATGTTTAATCAAATAGCATCTGAAAAAAAAAAAGAGTGGCTTTACATTAATGCTTTTTTGATCAAACTAAATTGAGTTGAATGGATCAAATAGTTAGGTACAATAGTAGCTAATTTTATATCATACCACAAATATCAATAAATTATACATTGAACTAGTTTTTGAGAATTATACTACAAAATTGCCTCTCAATTTACTGTACAACAACAAAGCCTTATTATGGAGAAACTATATACAATAGTAGCTTAACTACCCTTTATGTTTGGTGCAATGAGTGAGATTTGGATAGCAAGTAGGATTCCAAGAGTCATCACCAATCTTTATGTACAAGTGCAAGATGGGGCAAAACGACTACCGCTGACCATCCTTAGAATTTTGAGCATCTAAGATAACATTCAATATTTTAGCAGCAACATATATTCTCTTTTTAATTGTTTTACCATCTAGAAACTTGGACAGTCTTGTATCCAATGAAGCTAGTTTGAAAGCTTCCTTCTCAATACAGGCTTTACCAACCTATATTGTACCCCTTGTCTTCCCATTGATCTGGACTGGTAGGACAATAGTGGATTCTTTCAATTAATCAGGATTTACCAATAATTTCAAGAAAGAATTCACATGATGGCCATGTCTTAGTACTTCTAGAAGTTACTGTATACATCTCAAGTTAATTATTTTCTTTCTTCCAGATTCTACTAAGTTTTTTTTTGCAACATTACAACTATGCACACATAAACCTACCTCTATGCAATGCACTTTTGATATATGTTTCCCATTAATAAGCAAGCAGCCTCATGTTTATCCTATGGTTTTCTTTCATTAATTTATCTACAATTGCAGGATAAAGAAAATAAAATTAGCATTCTATTCACTTGTCAAGGTAGCAAATCCTCATTTTTCTTACTAGTTCAATATGGTAGTAAATAACATTTTTTGTAATTCTTGTTCTAAGTGGATGAAACAAGTATAACATTTCATCATATTTCTGTGAAAAGTTGATTTCAATTTCTTTGGTACATGGAACTTTAAGAAATCAACCTCAAAGAGCAAAGAGGTGATAAAATAGTTGGTTGACATGAATAATAAGGAATTGATCTAAGTATGTGAGCTCTTAAGTAAGCCATTAAAAGTACACCTTGCAAGTTGCCATAAAATATGATTGGTGTGTAAAATATTATTCATGGAATTGTTAGATGACTTTAGGTTTCCAATCTTTGAGGCTAATTTTTCAGGTTTTAGGTGGATCAAAATCTAAAACCTAAAATCAATCTTCAATGCTTCCCCTACTATACATGACCAATCCATTTCAATGTCTGTTTTGACATGTATTAGTTATTGTCTTGCTGTTCTATTACTGTATTGTTGTGACCAATCCCTTTCAATAACATGTATTGGTCATTGTTATGAATGACAAGAAGAAGGAAGAGAAGAGCAGAAGGTGTCCAATCTACGGCTCCACCACAGCCTCCTCATATTGTAGACAATGATCCATCATCACCTTTGATAAATCATGACCTGAGCACAGTTCCAAACAAAATTGCACCTTTTGTGGGATTTGAGCAGTAGGCACAATCAGAGCCTTGACCTATTCAAAAGATACATGTCAATGTTTCTACTCCTTGGAAAGAGTAAGAATATTTTATTTAGATTAATATGGACAATATGTTGTTGTGTAATTGAATGTTTATAATTTCAAATATTTATTGTTTAATTTCTTACATAAGAACTTACTATATGCTTATCATATTTGTTTTGACAATCATAGATTTGATTGCATTGATAGCGATAAAGTGGTGTGGAAATTGGCTACTTCTTTCAAATGTAAGTTTGAAGATGCATATCCAACTTGGAAACAAGTGCCACAAAATGTGAGGGACTTGTGGTTTGAGGAGTTTAAGGTATTATTTAATGAGTTATAATATATTTATGGCAAAACATTTATAAGTATATTATTGTAATGACTTACAATGAGTATATTTTAATGACTTGCATTAATGGATTGCAGAAGTATTGTACTTGGGATCTTAAAATGGAGCCTTATGTGAAGTTGACATTTGAAAGAAAAAGGGAAAAAAAGACTGACTGACACACTGTATGAGGCGTGAACAACAAGAAAACCACCATGGATGTCAGAAGAAGTTTATAACATGTATACACAGTATTGGGGATCCGAAGAATTTAAAAACTCATGGCAAAAAACAAAACAAACAAGAATATGGATTGAGATAGACTTGGTCCTTCAAAGTATACAAGTGGCTCAATTTCATTTTCTTTGACAAAAAAAAGGCTGGTAGGAATTGATTTCCATGTAAACATTTTTACATAATATACTATCAATTATGACCACCCATAATGTTTCTTTTTTTTTTCTAGGAAAATAAGTTGAATAGGGAAATCACTCTTTTGGAATTACATGATTATGCTCATTCGTAAAAAAATGCTCGTATTGAACCATGTGTTGTATCAGTTATTGGTGATGAATGGGAGGAGAACATAACAGATAGGCCAAATATTACTGCTAGGATGTTTGTGGATGAGAGGGCTCAAATTATTTCTGTAAGTGAATTTATGTATAAATAATTAGCTGAAAAATTAGTGTGAATTGGACTGCATTCCTTGTTTTCAGTTATATGTGTATGTTTATGTGAGGCATAATTGATATTTCTTACTTTTTATCAATTTCTTTTTTTTAATGTTACATTTAAATAGCTTTTGTAGATGAGAGGTCATGAATTATATGACAAAGTTTATAATAAGACAGTGGCAAATACAAAAGACAGTGACTCGAGTAGGCCTCCCATAATCAATCATACATCAATATGGTTAGAAACTATTGGTGGCATACGAAATGGACATACTTATGGCCTTGGTTCGTTTGGACATACACTCACCCAAGCAACTTCTTCACGATCATTTAGAGCATGAAGTGACAGTTAAAACCATTCCTCTCACTGCATGGAGATGATAGTGCGGCTTAAAACTCAAGCTACAAGTTTAACGGAACAACTCCAAAAAGTAAGTGAGGATAAAGAGGAGCTTATAACTGCATTTAACAAATCAAACCAAGACAAAAAGGAGCTAATGAATAAATTCAATAGATCAAATCAAGACAAGGAAGACTTAATAACTACAAGAAAAAAAGGCTTTCCTGACACTTTTTTAATAACGCTTTTTAAATAGCGTTATAATAGAGTACTTATAGTAACACTAGATTTATTCGCATCATTATAATAAAACTAAAATGCTGTAGTTTTATTAAGTTAGCATAAAGTGACAAACTATTATGACATTTTATTGTGTCACGCAAGATAACATATCTTTCCTGGCACTTTTATAGTGTAAGGGAAAAAAAAAAATTGCATCTATAAAAATTTTCATCAAAAAACAGTTGTGAGTTTTGTTTTTGTAGGGCAAAAAAAGCTGGGAGTTTTTTCACCAAAGGTTGAAGAAATTAGAAATTTTCATCTATGCTTTCTTCTTCACCTCAAAGCCTTGAGTAACTGTGTTAATTCCTTTTTCACCTCAAAACATTTGTCTGTGCCGAGCACCGTCTATAGGTTTGACGACAAAGCCCTCATTTTTTTGGTTTGTCCCTTTGAAACCTATCATTGCGCCGTCGACTTTGCTACTGTGTGAAGGGTATGTCGGTCTTTCATTACTTTGCCACCATCGTTTTGAGGTTATTACTTAGGAAATTTTGCCATTAATTCTTATTAATATCAATCACGGCAGTATATGTTAAATTCTTGTTCATCGATATTATGTGTGAAGATGTCTACCATTAAATTGTCACTATGTTTGCCCCCTAAAATCAGGTATTTAAAAATTCATTTAAAGGTACCAAATTAACTAAATTAGATGCAACATCACTATCAACTTTTAAATTGTTGTTAGAAGTTGCAGTCGATTTTTTATCTTCTAATGTGGAAGTTTACATCTTTTTTTTTTCCCCTAAGTTTTCCCTAATGATGTTGTTACTTCACAAATAGAAGAAAGGGAAGAGTCTATTTGGGAATTTGCTCTTAGCTATTTAATTACTTTATTTGTCGTGATAGAGACAAAATCCAGAGAAGCAGACTGAAAAGGTTTGATATTAGAGTTAGTATCTTAGGTTAATAATGGTGATGTCCCTTCATAATTTTCTATGTACTACTATTCTGTTTTCATATATTTTGGGTTGGAATGATACCTTAACAAGACACTCTTGCATTTTTATCTTCTGTAGAGAAACATAATCAAGACCACTTGGAGGAATGCTATAGTTTTTTTTTAAATACTAAACTATTTATTAAGATAATTTTGTTGTTTCCTGGATTTTGAATGAGAGCTATCATGAGGAAGAAGTAGTAGCAATTTTGTGGTTCATCTTATGGAAAAATAAAGCAATATTTTTCGATTCAAGCCTTTTGGTTTCAATTGGAGGCTCTTTTGGTCTGCATATGGATTGAATTGGTGGTCTTATAGTCTCATGGAGGGATGCAATAAGCTCTTGGGGTGGAGCATTTTTAGGAGCTAAGAAATCATACATTATGAGTCTAGATATGCCATTATCAAGACCTTTTGGAGGCCTTTGCTTCAAGTTGCCCTTTTTCCTGCTACAAAAGAAATTAGGGGGAAAATGGCTTCTAGCTATACAATGTGATTTTGTTGCTCATGTTAAGAATTTTAAAAAGAAAGAAGTTGGCTTAAAATGCTATAGATCTGAAGATCTTTTAATTTAATGAATAATGGTGGCATAATAAAATAGTGATTTCAGAGCTCTATAGTGACTGTTTAAATTTTGCTTAGGAATAAAGTGTTTCGCTTGAAAGAATTAGTACATTTGTTGTTTACTACTTCACTTTGTAAAGAATTGTTTACAACCCTTTCACTAATTAGTAGTCCAGGTTGTTCAATTGATTTAAGGTTTTAAAAGGAATTGGGACAAATCCACCTAAGGCTTGCTCTTGCTTAACTTGTTTGGAAGTATTGTTTATGACTGGCTTGTGATTGTGATGAATAATAGTCATGGTATCTATATTGAATGCATAAGATTTTTTAATTTTTGGAAGGGGGTGGTGGTGGTAAGTAGCTCAGTTTGTCTTGTTAGCGTAAATAATCCACATTTGGACCTACTTCTTTTTACCCACTTCCAAGTCTACAAGTATAATGTCAAATAATAAGGGTTGACAAGCCAAAATCACCCAATAGGCCATTTTTATACTATGGGAAAGTTTTTTAAGCGGTATCCTCTGCTTTTAGTGCTTGTCTCAATATGCATAGGTATATCTCGTATGTATCTTATTGTTATTACCCCTCATATCCATGTAGTTTTTCATTTTAATCTGGGTTTCTTTTTTTTTTTTTTGTCACAAGCTCATTTTAGATCTTTTATGGCTTCATGTTTGAACACAATGTTAATTGTAGATACTTGTGACTTTATTAACACAACTAGTACTTTCAAATTCAAGGGAAGAGATGAGAAACCTATTCCTTGTGCTTTTTTATTATGTTTTGCATAAAGTAAATAAGACTTACATTGCTGTTGAAGTTTCTGAATATGTTTATGAAGAGGTTCAACCTATGGCTACCCATCTCATGCTTGCAAATGCCTCTGAAGCTTTGTACATCTCTATCAAACTTGGTTCTTTCAGATATTATGAGATACCTTTGATTTCTGTTATGATTTCTTTCTTGTACATGTTTGGATGCCAATTGGAACTTATGATTTCTTTCCTGTGCTTTATGTTTTGTGTCCACCAGATTAAAGAATGGAATAATTATTGCAATCATAGTAAAGGTATATTAGGATTTATTACCCTTTAACTTTGCTATAAATTTTCATGTAGTTCCCAATTTTCACTTTTCAGCATTCTTGTTTGCGTATGGTAAGTTGTGATGCATACTCTGATTCTTAACTACTTATGGTATATTGGAATAGGAATCAAATGAAATGTATACTAGAACTGTGGTAAGTCCTTGTAGATATGCAACCCGATGAATATATTGTTGCTGCATTTTTCTATGCTATGTTCATATGTCAAAACTTACGTGAGAGAGAATTATTTATAGCCTCTATTCTAGTAATCTTTCATGAGTGAAGGAACTCTAGGGTTCAATGTGTTGTTTCTAATATATGATTTGGTGTTGGAAAATGCACTCCTCTCCTGTGTTTGTAGTTTAGATATCGTGATAAGGCTTATGGACAAGAAGGAACAATTGCTGATTGCTTTTATATTTTGTAACATGAATGTTCTTTGTTCTTACAATGGGTTTATTTCTTGAAAATGGAAGATTGATTATGAGAAAAGAGGTGAAACCTGGAAAGGAATGAAGCGATCTACCTTTGATAACTGGAAAAGAAATTTAGAAACCATAGTGTAGTGGGCTCTATATGAAAGTGAAGAAGATCTTCTCGAGCAGGTATTTTTATCTTGTAAGTTGTTTATTTGCTGTTCAAGAGATATTGTCTTCCTCCATGCTATGTAAGGTAAGAGAATATTTTTATATTTCATTACTAGATCCGTGTGAGTGATAGGTGATCATTCCTCATGAGTGATGGGTGATCACTTTTCATGGGTAATTACTCTTAAGTTAATTTTATACAATATAGACTTAAACTAGTTTATTGAATGATTGGATTATTTTTATGAGTTTTTGCTAGTTGAATTGTATAATTGCGCATTTTGAGATGGCTTAGGGTTTGGAAAATATTCAATTTATAGGGAAAACTCTATCACAATTTTTTCTTTATGGAAGTCAGGATAGCAATTGGTTTTAACCCTGGATTCCTTTCTGATTACTTCCTCCTATTGATTGCCTCTTGTCTCGCTGAGCTTTAGGATGAATGCTTGTAGTTGATCTTTTTCAATAGAGTTGACAAATTTTAGACAGAATAGAATAGAGAAGCTATTTTGTAATAACTATCTAAGTTCCAGGATGAGCTCCATAATATAAAATCTACTCAGTCTAGACTCTAGATCCACACTACATGATATAAGAACCACCATATTCATATATAGACCCCTGATCTTCAAGAAAAATCAGAAGATGAACTTAAGTTTTATTACTGCGTAAAAGATTATTCAAGCTTGAAACATGTTTGCATTGGAGGAAGACAAACAGTCAGCAATTATGGACTTCAGATCCTTTTCTTCGGCATCCTCCACCACTCCATATTTTTGCTAGAAAAAGAAAAATAATCTCAGTAAAGGTAATGCCATTCAACGGATGTCTTTGTAATTTTCTACAATCACGAGCTCTAATGTATGATAACCTTGAACCATATTTTGTCTTTGTTCAAAATTCATTAAGGAGTAGAAAGGATCACGTAGAAGCATATCCTCTATCAAAGGAATAACATCAAAAATAGTCTCTTGAATGAGCAGATCAAATTGAAAATCCAAAGCAGCATGTCCAGAACTTCCACTGATTCACATCACAACAAACCAAAAGAAGTTTAGTTTCATTATCAAGCACATTTTCAGATGAAGAAGACGAGTGAAAAGCCAAAAAAAAAAAAAAACCTCTCAAAAGTATCTCATCTGAAATCAAGAAGAAGTAGTTGGCATGGAAAGGAAAACACATTAAAATCTTCTTCTTTGGAAACCAATTTAAAATTTGACCACCTCTCAAACGAATTACAACTCCCCATTTCTGAAAAAGAGAACCGAAGAAGAAATCCCGGTCCCTTTGTGACTTTTTGAAGTCCACTAATGACTAATGACTGAGAGAGCAAATTTTGCATGAAGAGTTCAAATAAAGAGGAAGAAAAACTAGATATGTGTGTGTGTGTGCGCGCGTGCGCACGAGGAAGAAAAAACGTCATGAATAGAGATAGTTTAATATGAATGCAATTATAGAAAATTAGTGCATTGGAGTTCGTGCATCGTCGCATGAATTAAACTGGCCAACTCATACACGAATGTATATTGGTTTATGTATATATCCATCTTAAATTACTGTATTTTTTGCTCTCACCTGACATAGATTAATATGGGAGAGAGATGGTCATTATTCCTAGATTACACATTACGAATTAAACATTAAATTAGTTTTGGAATTTGTTACATTTTGTTAATGGATTCACGTTATGAGGGGAGGGAGGACCAAGAAGAGAAAGAGACAAGGAGGAAGAGGAAGATGATAGGTGGAGAAAGGGAAGATGGGAGGTAGGATTGAGGAGATAAAGAGACAAGAAAGAAGGGAAAACGATGATACAAAGAAGAGTGAGAAAAGATGAGAGAGATTGGTTTGTTCACTTTTGTCAAAACTTAAAGTATACGTGGGACCTATAGAAAAAAAGAGATAGTAATGATGATATTTGGTAAGATTGAGAAAAGGGCTACTATAATCATTTGGTTGGTATGCTGATAGTTAGACTGTAGAGCTTATTGTAAGGAATTTTCAAAGATTAATATTCTTAAATTATTAAAATATAATAAATACAATTCATTTACCTACTTTAAATTTGATATATTATTTTACAATTATGTAGGACCGATTAAGTGAATTGTGTTTTATTGTGATTGGTGTTGAATGTTATAGACTCTAATGCTATTTATCCCTATTGCAAAGTTACTGATTTGTGTCTGATAACCCTTATGGTTTGATGGAGTTACAGTCTAATCTTATCTCTCTGTTGGTATGTATTATTGCATGAGGCTTTAACTTTGGCTTAGAAAGTACTAATCAATTTTTCTTCAGATTCTTTTTAGCATGCATATGTCTTTGTTTAGTGTTTCTGCTTAACTTGACTTCAATGGTTCCTATAGCTGTTGGGTCCTGAGGAATGTCATCAAAATGATAAAGCTTACCTGAAGAGGAGAATGGTTGCTGAAGCTCACTTGGACTACATCTACACCTAACACCAAAAGCCTAAGCATCTACTATAGAAAAGCAGTTGTACTTACAAATATAACATTTAGAATTTTGGATAGTCCTAATGAAATGATGTCATGAAACTTATATTTTTAAACGACTTTTGTTTGATGACTATGAATGTTAAATTTGTATGTTATGAAACTTATATTTGAATTGATTTTCATGGCACGCAAAAAAATATTAATTAAAGGAATCTATGCTGACACATTTAAAATGCATTCTTTAGGACTTACAGTGACACTATAGAGTGTTAAGTATAACTATTATAATGACATATTTTATTATTGTATTACAACACCTAATATGACGCTAAACGGTGTCATAACATGAAACTTTTCCTGACGCTTTTTAAGTGTCACAGCATTTATTGTGACAAAAAATAGTATCATAATATTATAGTTTGCTTGACATTTTAAAAGCATCACAACACTTATTATGACGCTAAACTATGTCATGACATAATACTTTTCTTGACGCTATAAAGCGTAACAACATAGTACCTATTATGGCGCTAAATAGTGTCAGAACGGGGCATTTTGCCTGACGCTTTTAAAGCATCACAACACAACACTTATTGTGACTCAACTTTAGACAACGTTGTTCCAAAGTGTCATGAGGTCGAAAGCGTCACTAAAGACCTATTGTACTGACACTTTTTCGCATCAAGAAAGCCCTTTTTTCTTGTAGATGGTTGCATTTAACAAATCAAACTAGAAAAAAGAGGAGTTAATGGTTGCATTAAAGGAGTTGATGCAACTTAATTTAGGTAAACATGATAGTTCTGGCTCTTCCTGTTCAAGATTTTGTTGACAATTACTTATATGGTTTAAAGTTGCTGAAGATTTAAATTGACACTTTACAATCATGTTTTGTTTAGTATAATTTGGATTTAAGATATATATTTTATTAGTATTTATTTATTCACATTATTTTGTTGATACTTAATTATGGAGTTAATTTTTAAAATTATGTACAGGGATTTTGTTTTTGATCAAAATGTGGTAGCAAAAAATAATTTTTTTGACATAAAAGATATTTCCCACCAAAACTATTTGGTAGGAATTATAGTTCCTTTAAAATTCCTACCAAAAGGTTTGGTATATTCATACCAAACCTTTTGGTAGGGAAAAAAATTCTTTTAGAAGAAATGTCATTTCCTACAGAACTATTTGGTAGGAAATATTTTTGAAAAAAATTTTCCTTCCAACTATTTTGGTTGGAAATATTTTTTAAAAAACACGTTCCTTCCAAGTATTTTGGTTGGAAATAATATTTCTTAAAAACTTTCCTACAAAATCAATTTGGTTGGAAATATTATTTATTTTTTGAAAATAAATTTTCCTACCAAATACTCTCGTCGGAAATGTAATTTATTTTTTGAAAATAATGTTTTTAAAAATAAGTTCCTACCAAATAGTGCGGACAGAAACGTTATTATTTTTTAAATAAATTTTCCTACCAAATACTTTGGTCGGAAATTTATTTTTTTGAAAATATTATATTTCAAAAATAAGTTCCTACCAAATCGTGTGGACGGAAACATTATTATTATTTTTTTGAAAATAAATTTTCCTACCAAATACTTTGGTCGGAAATTTATTTTTTTGAAAAATATTATATTTTAAAAATCATTTCCTACCAAATGATTTTAAAAATCATTTGGTTGGAATGTTATTTATTTTTTTGAAAATAATTTTCCCTACCAAATAATGTGGTCAGAAAGTTAATTTATTTTTTCAAAATATTATTTCTATTAAATAATTTCCTACCAAATCATTTGGACGGAAATGTTTTCAATTTTTTCCTACCACACAAATTTGGTAGGAAACAAATATGATTTTTTTTATTCTTAGATTTATGACGAAATACCCAAATTCCTACCATAATTTTGGTCCCAAAATTCCGACCATATCTAAAAATGTGGACACAAAATATTTTCTGATGAGGATTTTTCCGACCACTTAGGTTTGAACGTAAAATAGTAGGAAAAATAATGATTTCTTGTAGTGTATCCTCAAAACACCCTCTTGCAAATACTCTCTTGCCTACCTATCTAAATATCAAACTAGGACAACTCTCTTTTCCTCTCTCACACAAAAGACTTCAATCAAACCTCCTTATATAGAGACTTAGTTGAGACAATCTCTTAATTGAAAACAATATAAGATAAGTGCAATAAGAATAGTTTTCTAGTTGAAATCAGCTAACCAAATGCCATCATAACTTGGCTTTCTACCTACTAGGAATCCAAGCCAAAACCCAACATTTTTTAGTTATACTTGAGTATTCTCAATATTCTTTTTTTTTTTTTTGGTTTCTTACTATTGAATATAAATAAAAGATGGAAAAACTAGTTAGTTAGATTAAAAACATCTTCATTATTGTTATTATTATTATTATTATTTTGGTCTAGTAGATATGCATTATATAATTGAATTCAGTGTCATATATATATATATAGAGAGAGAGAGAGAGAGGGGGGGGGGGGGGAATAACACACTTGTTGACAAGTTCTCTTGCAAAACGTTGTCTTGGGGAATATGCCATTTTCTCTTTATTGAAGTATCTCTAGCAGAAGAAGATTTGCCTAGATAAAACAAGAAAAAATATCAGGGCGTTTGGAAGTTTGTTCTCAGATATTTCATGCTTGCAAAGATATGTTAAAACATGGGGTTATCCTTTATTCCCTAATAAATCCTATCCTCCCAACATTTTCACTTTGACAAAAAATCATCTCCCTTCGAATCAAATCGTGGGGCGCCATTCTTTGAACCAGCAATGGCTTCAACTTCGACACAGCCACAAACTCTCCAGAGCTTCATATCAAAAATGAACTTCCCATCATCATTGCCAGCAACAAAACCATTCCACAGAAATCTTAACGTTTCATTCTCATTTCTCTTCACTAAATCTTCGCTGCGTGTAGATTCTTCAGCAACAGCAAAGTACAATGAAGTTGTGGTGGATGAAGAGATGGATAAAATCAGAAGGCTGCAAAATGGTTCTGATGTCCGTGGAGTAGCTGTAGAAGGCGAAAAGAGCCGGTCTGCCGACTTAACTCCGCCGGCTGTGGAAGCAATTGCAGAGAGTTTTGGTGAATGGGTAGTGGATAAATTGAAGGAAGAGCAAGGTGAAAAAGTAGAAAATGTTAGAGTTTCACTTGGAAGGGATCCAAGAATTTCAGGTGCATCTTTGAGCGCTGCTGTCTTTGCTGGACTTGCTCGTGCCGGTTGTTTGATTTTTGACATGGGACTTGCAACTACACCAGCCTGTTTCATGAGTACTTTGCTTCCTCCATTTACGTATGATGCTTCCATAATGGTAGATTTTTCCTTCTTCACCACTAAATACAATCTTAGAACACTTTTTTTTTTTTGCCAGATATTTTATTGTCCATAACATGGTCGAATTTTTTCTAAATGTTACATACCTTATTATTTCAAAGGATCCAGAAAACACAAAAAATCTCCTTTTACTAGATAAAAGCCTGTTATTCAATTATGATGCTTCCTCATTGGAGAAGTAATCGATAAAGGTTAATCCGCAACAGTGTAGAACGCAAAACATCCGTAAATACTAAATTCACGAATTGGCAAAATTCGTTCACGAACTATTTGTCCGGGTTGATGTGTAGACCTTATCTTTATTTTTTTTCCAAAAATCTTAGCTTGATAAATATATATTTTTAGTTATTTTCAGTCCCACTGTGGCGAAATCTAAGGAGAAAGAATATCACGAGCTGATTTTTATCGGGGCAAAACAGTTATTTTATTATTCTCCCTTTTTGTTTTAAAACATTTTTTAAAAACAGTTTTTGGCTTTTAGTATAGTAAAATAACTATTTGTCCGTAAAAAATTGGTACGTAACTAGAACATACTCATTCTCAGTGTACGTAACCAAAACATACTCATTCTCACTGTATTTCGCCACCGTAAGATTGATCGAAGATAACTAAAATAGATAGTAGACAAAAATTTTTAAAAGAAAGATGAGGTCTGTGCATCATATTAGGGAAATAATATTTTGCAAGTTGCTCTACTAAATTAAAAAGGAACTCTATTTATCAAATGAGGGAATATATTGTTCAATTTACCTAGAGATTAAAGAAAAATGAAGTAAAAGATTTTTACGTGGTGCAGATGACAGCTTCTCATTTACCATACACAAGAAATGGGCTGAAATTTTTTACCAAGAAAGGAGGATTGACATCTCCAGATGTGGAGGAAATATGTGACAAAGCTGCAAGAAAATATGCAAATAGACTTGCGAAGGTCTCAACAAGATTGGCAACAACGCCAACCAGAGTTGATTTCATGAGCACTTATGCAAAGCATCTCAGAGATATCATCAAAGAGAGAGTCAATCATCCCTTGCATTATGAAACTCCTCTCAAAGGCTTTCAGGTTTCTCTTCTCGCTCTTTGCTTCTATCTGCTTCTTTGTTCTTGTCTGCGTGTATTCATGCACTGGATTCTGTCTTTGTTTGTTTGCATAAGAGATATACATTTGTATCCACTGGTTTTGCATCTTATCTGTGGCCTTTCTCTTTCATTAAGATAAAAGATTTAATATTTTCTGAAAAATTAAAATATTTTTTGAGGTTCTCCCTTTTCTTTTCTTTTCTTTTTTTCTTTCTCTTAGGTTGGTCTTTAAAATGTAAAAACATTTTTTCCCCGAAAAGTAAGCATAAAACTTCTTTTCCTCATCAAAGCTTCCGAAATATAATGAAAAATACTATTTAAAAAATAGTGGTAAATGTCTATTTCTATCATATAATGAGTTGTAGATTAATTTGTATATGGCACAAGTTTCTATCAATTTATTTACTTTTGTTTTATTATATTACTCTTTTACATATTAGGATGTCAATTAAATTTAAAATCTATCACTTAATGACGTGCGTTTTTAATTAATTATGTTACTTTCCTGTCACTTTTTATTTTATTATTAGGTCAAACATACTCATATATACATATTTGAGAGTTTTTATTTAATAACAACACATTTCTATTTTGATATATTCAAAAAATGAATATGTACTTTTCTAAAGTAAACATATTCTTATTTTAAAATTTCACTACTAACCTGTATCATCTAAGACATATAAACCTCACTAACCTACTTACTTTAATACTAATCTTTCCAATTAATAAAGACAATATAATAATTTTCTTTGCACACTTTTCTTATTTTTGATATCGAATTAAAATAATATATTGACACGAATTGATATCTGATGTGCTTGGTCAGCGAGCCCATTAGGCAAATCGGCTTTTCAACTATAGTGGGCCAGCCTAGAATATTAAGTTCTGAAAACTAATATACATTACTATTGGGCTCAAGCCCATCTATTACTGACTATTAAACTATCACGTAGTGTTCCTCAGGAATTCTGAAGGCTTTGTGAATTATTAAAATTACAACCAGAAAATCAAACAAGCAAGAAATACACGTATTGAGTCCCCTTATTGCTCCGGAAAATATTTAGATTGAATTTTTAAGGAAAGGACAACCTCACGTGAAGAACATTAGGAACATGAAATTTCATTGCCTGATTTTTTTTTTTTTAAGGATTGCAACTGTATACACAGTTCATTATATTTGTTGTTGTTTTTATGAATCCAAAATTGCAGATAATTGTAAATGCTGGGAATGGATCAGGAGGCTTCTTCACATGGGACGTTCTAGACAAGCTTGGAGCAGATACCTTTGGCTCGCTGCACCTTAACCCTGATGGGATGTTCCCAAATCACATTCCAAACCCAGAGGACAAAACAGCAATGGCCTTAACAAGAGCTGCAGTGCTCGAAAACAAAGCCGATCTCGGCATAGTATTCGACACGGACGTGGACCGGAGCGGGGTGGTCGACAGCACCGGCAATCCCATCAACGGTGATAAGCTCATTGCTCTTATGTCTGCCATTGTTCTTAAGGAGTATCCCGGAACGACAATTGTGACTGATGCACGTACGAGCATGGCTCTCACTCGGTTCATAACCAGTAGAGGAGGTCAGCACTGCTTGTACCGTGTTGGCTATCGGAATGTCATTGATAAGGGCGTTCAGCTTAATAAGGACGGTGTTGAAACTCATCTCATGATGGAAACTACTGGCCATGGTGCGCTTAAAGAAAATCATTTTCTTGATGACGGTGAGTTACATTTCAAGCATAGTTTTATTATTACTATAATTATTTTCACCTTAAAAGGGAACATAATGTTAGTACCAAAATTTAAGTCAATAATGAAAGGAAAATATTTGCATATATTAAACTTTCATAGAACATATGCATTAAAAACCTATGCCATTAAAAAGGTATAATATCTATTGCAAATGATGCAAATTTTTATCAAGTTTGTTTAAAAAAATTAAAATTTTATATTTCATCCTTCGAATTTTTTTAAAAAAATAATATTATCCCTTTAATAGCACTTGTTTCCAATACAAAAATTCTAATTCCGTCCCTAATTTTTATTATATTAGTCTAATCTAAAAAATTTTATCATAAACGTAAGTCTTTCTAAGATACAAGTTTTAAGATGTTATACATTTTTCGAATGTATAATTTATGATATGCTTGATACAATTATTTAAGGTTCGTTGTTTATAAAAAAAGTTTTGCAACAATGATTTTCAGGTGTGTGGTTGGGCTTAGCATTCGGCTTGTCCAATTTAGTTCTATAAGTAAGAGAAAATACATAGTTAGATCGATTTTTATAAATTATTGTATTAAAAGCTTATATTATTTAAAAAAACATGCTTTACAAGACTCAATTTATATAAGTGGTTTCTAAATGTTAAGCTTAGTCAAGCTTGAGTTTTGATTTAATTAAGAAGTGAAAGTCATTAGTTTGGTTCTAAAGGATCAAAACTCTCAAATGTAGCAGACTAACTCAATTTAAAAAATAAAGAGAAACCAACTCAACTTTTAGGCCCAATCTTGTCCAAACCCACATTAACACCTTAGACGCAGCCCAAATATCTTCAGGTCGTGTGGGTTAAGCTCTGGCCTGGCCTAATTGACAGTCCCTATCCCCAATGCCAATACTGGTGAGTCCAGCAAAGTTGGCGGTAAGTCCGTAGTGTTTTGGTAAATGTGTGGTAATGGTTTAGAGTTTTGATTTCTTCGAATTTTCACGCTTTTTACTTCACTAACACTTGCGACTGGTTTTAAATGACGGGAAAACTGGAATGATATGGACTTGTAAATTTGTTGCTAAAACTGATAGGTGCTTACATGGTGGTAAAAATCATCATTGAAATGGTAAAAATGAAGCTTGAGGGCTCAACAGAAGGCATAGGTAGTCTTATAAAAGATCTTGAGGCGCCTCTTGAATCGGTTGAGCTGAGGATGAATGTAATTTCTGAGCCTAGATTTGCAAAAGCAAAAGCAGCTGAGGCAATTGAAGCATTCAGAAGCTACATTGAGGTAAAAAAAAAAAGGTCAATAATTTGGGGATTTACTCTTCTAATTTCTTGCATCTATTTGGGGTAAGATCTGATTAAAAAATAATTAAAAAATAAAAAACCTACTTGCAGGAAGGCCAACTACAAGGATGGGAATTAGACTATTGTGGAGAATGTTGGGTTAGTGAAGGCTGCCTTGCGGACACAAATGACTCTCCTTCTGCCATTGATGCTCACATGTACAGGTACAAAAAATGTGCTTTCCCTCTCCATGGATGCTCGTCTTTAGAAAATCTATTCATCTCACCCATGTTTTCTTGGAGAAACATAGATTGTATATATTTGCCTAATTGATATTTTTGATTCCTTATTTTGAGTAAGATTTACCATCTCATATAAGTTACGTGAAAAGACATAGTCAACGACGGATTTAGATATTGGGAATTATGTCTGTCCCTTAAGATTTTAAAAACTAAATTCTTTTTTCTTTTGAGAAAATTAGTTTTTTGTACAAAAATAATGTAAACCTTCCACTTAAATAATTTTTAAATTTTATAAAATTATTCTTTTTTTTAATCTTTCCTATTGCTTCCCGGATTTAAGGTTTTGCTTCCACCCTTACATAGTGAAATACTTGCACCGGGGTAGAATCCTTTTACAAGTTTCCAAAATTATTATCATGACTATATATTGATTTTGTATGAAATTCAGGGCAAAGGTTTCTGACAAAGAGCATGGAGAACTTGGTTGGATACATCTCAGACAGAGCATTCACAATCCAAATATAGCTGTGAATTTGCAGTCCGCCATACCAGGAGGCTGCCAATCGATGGCAAAAGTTCTTAGGGACAAGTACTACTAAATCCTGTTGATTTTTCCTTTGTTTTGTTTTTTTTTTTTTTTTTGGCCTCAATACCATTTTTGAGAGATTAACCTACTTGTTTTCTCATATTTTCTGCAGGTTTCTTCTAGTGAGTGGAATGGACAAAAAACTTGATATTACTCACATTGACAAATATGCCAAAAGCGGACTTGTGTGATTATTGAGTTAATTATAAGTACAATTATATAGTACTTTTTTTTTAATACAGTACTTAACATACACTGCATGAGAGGAAAATCATGATAGTTTCTGGATGTTTAAAACTTATTGTCTTATATAAAAATGTTGTACTCATTTAAAACAAACAAGTAGAATCAACAAGAACAACTCTACTTAACCAAAAGTTGAGTGTTTTCATAGAGGCAAATCAAATTGTAAATAATCTAGCTAATTATGGATGTAATTTTTTAAACTCTTGTACTTGCCACTCTTTTGCTGATTTTACCTCTTCATACAAGGAGCCTTTGTAATATCGAAACACCATTTATGCCTTCTTCGCGTTCCCTCATTGATGTAAAGTATATATTTTTTTTAATTGAAATAAACAGATAGGGATTTACAAGACCTACATTCCATTAGGAGGGATAAATTTATATAAAAAACTTTACTGCACTTAGTGCCCATTTAGGAAAATATTTGCACAGCTTAAAAATATGGTTTTGCTTTAAAAACATGTTTCCATAGCATTTTAACGTTTTAAATTGTGATATTTTTACAATTAGGAAGAGATGGCATACCTCAAAGTTTGATGAACACTAATTTTTTTCGTGATTTCTAATGGCTTATAATTTCAATATCGGCATTATGTATTAATTAAATTTATTATTTTATTTATACATTTGAATGATTTTTTATTTTCTATATTACAATAACTTACAACATCTTTAATAAAAAATTTTCTTTTATTGTTAAATTTCAATGTTTTTCCTCTTTAATTTTATTGGTCTATTCTTATTATATAATTATCTTTAATACAAAAATAATAATTATGTGAAAATATTTTAATCTAAAAAAGCATAAAAACTGTTAAGGGAGAGAGTTAATAAATATTATTTCAGGTAAATAAATGTGATAATTACTTTGAATAATTTATAATTCGAACCATTTTTATAGCAAAATGTCAAAACATAGAAAATTGTCAATTATGATTTTTTTTTACTAATAAATAATTTTTTTTATTTTGTTTGACAATCGCCATATCAAACTGGCCCTGAATGACCATGCCCAAAACAAACAGTACATCATACTGTTGGGTCTATGTCGCATGTCGATGATGTTAGAAACTACTACTTGTTAATTTTTTGTTTTTTGAGGAGTAATTAATTCTATGAAGGGTTGGGTTGCGTTGGATTAAATCTACATCTCTGTCTTTCTTTATATGGGAAAAATGGGAAAATTAGCCTATTTAATTTATAAAATTTAGAACTTAAAACGTTTTTTGCTCTTAATGATTTTTTTCTACTATTATAATCCCTAATAAAATTATAACCTATAAGTGCCCCTTAATTCTCTTTTTTGATAAAAAAAAATCTGACCAGAAAAAGTCATTCTTATTTCACGAAAGTTTTCTTTTAAATGTAAAATAAATATATCAGTTAATTTTCTCCAAAATAGAAAAATTCCATGCAATCCAAAT
>JANUWF010003400.1:162579-237579 GCA_026120185.1 Voacanga thouarsii | reverse complement strand
AACCAAAAGCCTCTTAAGCTAAACCCAATACATTCATTCGCCTCTCCTTTCCTTATCTTCCAACTCTTTCAATTAAAAAACTCTGTTGGCTGGCCTGGTGATGAATTGCTGCCTTTCAAACCAATCTAAGGCCGACTGCAAACATTTTAGGTTGATGAGATCAAAGCAGAATTTACATGAATCCATGACCGATTTGGGTGGCGAAGTTTGTTAAAGATTTATGATGAATGTTCATCATATACATATTTTCTATATAAATTATACTATAATTGATATAAAATAAGGTTTAAATGATTACTAATCCTCATATTTTCACACTATTTTATGTAGGACTTAATACAGTAGGATTGGATCATGAAAAGGGAATTGTCATAGCACTTATCTTGACTTGACCACTAGGTGATCCGGAGAATTGTCATAGCACTTATCTTGACTTGACTTTGGACGATTTCCTTCCAAAGAGTCAACAAGTCAAAAGCATCAGTACATTACCCTGAGTAATGCTTTGTTGCATCAAGAAAGCCAATTTTTCTTGTAGTATGATTGATCAATCTGGAGTATTTAACAAAAGTTTGAATGGAAGAAATGTGAATAATCAACCACGAGTGCTTAACAGGAATATAAATGAAAGAAATATGGCTATTTCTAACAATCAAGTGAATTAGAATTTTAAGAAGTTTAATAATCAGAACAAAAGTTTGCTGCAATGCATTTCTATGGAATGCAATAAACAGGTGTTACAAGAAGCATTGGTTTTCTCTTGTATATATGTCTAAAGACAACAGAAATCGAAGTGGCTTCATGCATCAAGCAAATGCTATGGTTGATGTGAACAATGTGGTGAATCAACTCAAAAAGAATGGTCATATTAGAACTCCTGTTGCTGGTAATCAAGTTGTAGGCACTTATACTCATTCTACTGATTCAATTGCTTCAAATTTTGTCACATAAGAATAGTATCAATACTTGATAAACTTAATTCAATCATATCATATTACATCTAATGCCAATATCATTAATACAACTTCATTAGTTCATCAGACTTCCACCCTAATAACTGATTTTTCAGTCCCTACTCAATTAGCTCAATGCATGAGAATTCATTGTTTAAATTGGATTTTAGATTTAGGTGCTACAAATCATATATATATGTTGTACTATGGAATACTTTACTCCTTCTTATCCTTTACAAAATGTTTCTGTTAAGTTGCCCACAAGTAATGTAGTTAAATAGTTATATATAAATAAATATTATGAATATATTGATGAAAAATTTTTGTAACTGATTGTAGGAGATCAGCCACGAAACATACCTGTGGCTGATTCGTGGCTGAATCAGCCACCAAAATTTTTTAAAATTTTGATTATATATTGATAACAGATTTTTGTGATTGATTCATAGGAGATCAATCACGAAAAATATTCGTGGTCGATTTGTGGCTAAATTACCTACGAATCAGCCACGAATTTTTTAAAAAGAAATTTGATTATATATTGAGAAAAGATTGAGATTTGTCACGAAAAATATTTGTGGCTGATAACCTACAAATTAGCGATTCAAATTTTTTAAAAATTTGATTATATATTGATAAAAGATTTTTGTGGTTGATTCGCAGGAGATCAACTACGAAAAATATCCTTGGTCAATTTGTGGCTACGAATCAATCATGGGTTTTTTTAAAAAATTTTTTGATTATATATTGATAAAAGATTGAGATCTGCCATGAAAAATATCCGTAGTTGATTTGTAGCTGATCACCTACGAATCAGCTATGAAATTTTTTAAAAAAATTGATTATATATTGATAAAAGATTTTCATGGTTGATTCGTAGGAAATCAACTACGAAAATATCTGTGACCGATTTATGGTTAATCACCTATGAACCAACCACGAAAGCTTTTTAAAAAATTGATTATATATTGATAAAAGATTGAGATCTGCTACGAAAAATATCTGTGGTTGATCACCTACATGAAGGATTGACATTCACAGAGCATACATTTCAACCGTGGACAATAAATGAAAAATGGAAGAACATGGCATATATCAGAGTATGGAAGCATCATGGTGGGTTGAATACATACCTCTTGGAGCCTTAAAAACAAGAAGAATGTTGAAGAAATACTTGAAGCCAGAAAACAGCTTTCTTCATCATCGGTGGGATGAACTTCCAGTACAGCTTCCTTCCACTGTCTTCCTTTCTTCTTCCGGTGAAATGAATTCAAAGTTTTCTAGTTCACAGAATATTCCCTGCCTAATTTTCCTGTCAGTGAGCACACAATTGGAAGAAAGAAAAATGATCATTGATTTTCTCTTCACTGGCCATCTGTATCCAAAACATGGTTCTTCTGTTATAGCCAAAACAGAAGCCACATACCAGAAAACCAAAAGCCAGGAAAATAAAAAGCCATGAGAGAGAGAGAAAGCTAAGAGACATTGTTATTTTTTCTTTTTCTTTCATTTTATTTTTCCATACAGAAAGTCAAGAGTCATGAAATCAAAAATAATTATTTTGATAAAAATAATATTCTCGAAATTTTATACCCGAATATTATTTACAAAATAAATTTTGGCTTCACTCCAAACTCTTCTAAACTGTGTTCGGAAAAATCCTATGGTTCAGGCTATTGGGTCAAAATAATATTTATTATTTTTCCTGAACCCGAAAAATCTAAAATAATAAATATTAATTATTTTTCTTGGGATTAAATAAATAACCCAATAAATAATTAATGAACCCAAATGAACAAAAAAATAATTAAACTTTAATTATTTATTTCTTGGGATTTAATTAAATAAATAATCTAATAAATAATTAAATAATAATTATTTTCCTCTAGTTTAAGTCCCGATTAATTTTCTAATTATTCAAACTGGACCCAAGTCCTGAATAATTAATTAACCAATTAAACCAGATAATAAATTTCTCTCCATTTTTTTATTCCAGTCCAATAATAAATTAGACTTCCCGAATAAAATAAAACTCTCTCAATTGAGATCATTTTCTCAATCCAAAAATTAATTAGGACTTACGGGCTATTCCGAGGACTAAAAAGACACATCGCCTTGGCTACTAAAATGACCAAAATACCCATACTATATAAATAGATATATTTTGTATTTAAAATATTTCCTAATATCACCATAAGAAAATATTGACCCCAAGGATAATGCTGCATTAGCAGAGTCTTCGATCTATAAGTGAAAATGACTAAAATACCCCTCTACGCATCGCCGTACAATTAGAGAGGAAGAAGTGTACTAACACCTCTCTAAAGACAACTACCATCCTTAGGCCTCTAGTCCAATGATCCACGACGTCCTGGAGTGTTTCCGCTTTCCAAGAGAGCGACTTTAAAGCAAACATTCAAGTCACGTTTCTCAGGGCCCTGGATATTTAGATCATCCGGATAACCATAAGGGGCAATATAGTGTAGAAACTATCTTATACAAGTCTGTCTTAACTAATTAGTTACACATACCCAATATACAAGTATATTGGCCCTCCGATAGAACCTCAACTATAGTATATCAAAGCACATGCTTCCAACTTCTCCAGACCACCAACTCATACTCAAGTCATAGACCACCAACTAGTCCACGCTGTAGCGGTAATAGATTAGGTTTCTACCATATAGTACTTTTTAGAAACCACTACTACGAGGTCCTGTTCTACGTATTCGAAATACGTTTATGTCATGAAGTGAGTGGCCTACTCACTGGCTAAAGGTAAGCTATTTTGCCATTTGGAATTCATAACATAATAACCTAAACATGATGAGATTCCCATTCTCATCAATCGGTTAAGAACAACTGTTTATGTGCTTAAATAACCTATGATCCATACCTTATTGTGAAAGACCTCCATTCACATAGATCACTTATTTACATACAATGGGTCTGTTCCAAATGAAAAATGTATATAAATAAAGAAAATTATTTCACAAACGATTTCCAACAAATAAATTCTTTTATTAACATATTCGATATTTTCATCAGAGAACTAGTCTAAGAGGGCATATTCCCAACACTACAAATTAGTCACGATTTTTTTTAAAAAATTGATTATATATTGATAAAATATTTTCATAACTGATTCGTAGGAAATCAGCCACAAAAAATATCCGTGGCTGATCACCAATGAATCAGCCACGAAAATCGTTCACCAATATATCATGATATTTTTTTAAAATGTTCATGGCTGATTCGTAGGTGATTGGTGATAAGCCACAAAAATCGTTCGCCAATATATTATGATATTTTTTAAAAATGTTCATGGCTGATTCGTAGGTGATCAACCACGAATCAGCTATGGATATTTTTCTTGGTTGATATCCTACGAATCAGTCACGAAAATCTTTTATTAATATATAATCACATTTTTAAACAATTTTCGTGGCTGATTCGTAGGCGATCTACCACGAAAAATATCCGTGGTAGATTCGTGGTTGATTTGTGACTGATCACCTACGAATCAGCCATAAAAATCTTTCATCAATATATTCACAAATTTTTAAAAATTTCTGTGACTAGTTTGTGGTTGACCCGTGAGTGATGTCTTATGCCAGTTTTTGTGGCTGATTGCCTAATTTCTAGTAGTGTTACACTATTAAGCAAAATGGCATAGCAGAAAGGAAATATAAGTACATTCTTAATGTAGAAAGAGCTCTTGGATTCCAATCACAAGTTCCTTTAGTTCATTAGGGTTATTATGTGTAGTATGCAGTGTATTTAGTCAATATTACCTTTTCTATTTTAAAGGGTAAAACTCCTTTTGAACTCTTATACCAAAAACCTCTTGATTATAATTTTCTTACGGTGTTTAGTAGTTTGGCTTACGCATGTTCGTAAATTCCTCATAGACAAAAGTTTGAATGTAGGAGTAGATCTTGTGTTTTGTTAGGCCATTGACATACCACAAAAGGACACATTTTACTTGACTTCTTTTCTAGAGAAATATTTTTATCCAAAAGTATCTCCTTTCTAGAGTCACATTTTCCTTTTATTAATCCTCCTTCTCGAACTTGAATTTCATTATCTTCACCTGTGCTACTAGTTCATTTTCCCTCTTCACTTTCTTTTTCATTTCTTGATCCAACTTTTAATGGTATGCCTATTTCCTCTCTGCCTAGTTCCTCTTCATCACCTCTACTATAGTGCAAGTCTAAACGAACATTTGTTCCACCTCATATCTCTTTGACCATGTGTCTTCTCATATCAGTACGTACACTAGTCCACATAGACTCTCTTCTACCATTTCTTCTTCTACTTTCTTGTGTAATTCTTCTATTCATGTTGAACAAAAATACTATTTTGAAGCTATGCAATCAGAAGAATGGTGTAAGGCTATGCAAGCTGAGATTTTAGCTTTGGAAGGAAACCATACTTGGCATTTAGTACCTTTACCTTTAGCAAAATGGCAATTAGCTGCAAATGGGTAAACAAAGTTAAATACAAAATTGATGGTTCTCTTAATACGATATAAAGGTAAGGCTAGTTGTAAAAGGATGCCCTCAACAAGATGGCATAGATTTTTTAGAACTTTGGCTCTTGTTATTAAGATTACTACTATCAAATGCATGCTTCCCATTACAACTATCTCTCAACAGCATATATATCAACTTGACATTGATAATGCTTTCCTACATGGAGATTTATCTGAGGAAATTTATATAGTTTTGCCTCCTAGTTTTCCATCATTTGATCCCTTCTTGGCTTGCCAGCTAGATAAGTTCTTATATGGACTTAAACAAGCTAGCCAACAATAGAATGCTGAACTATTGCTTATCTCCTTTCCCTTGGTTTTGTTCAATCCAAAAGTTAATACACGCTATTTTTTAGCATCAATCTAGCTTGTTCATTGCTCTTTTAGTGTATGTAAATCAGAGACAGAGCCAAGCACTTGGAAAGCCATTGTTGAACTTAATGATCAGGATTGAACTCCCATCAATTATTATTGTAACAATTCAGCGCGTTTTTATTTGACTTAAGAAATCTTTCCACTAAAAAAATATTCAATATGAAGAAGATTTGATCCATGGCCATCACAAGCTAATGATTGGTAAAGCAGTAAACTTGAATCGCTAAACCATATTTTAACAATGAAAATCAGAAGGTTTCATCAATGGATTATGCTTCAAAACACTCTCAAAATATGAACATGAATTTTCTCACTTAATAAGTTCAACTAAACTCTAGAGAATTGTAATGGATTTCGTGCTTCAGTCCCTTTTGTCTTATGCACAATTCGTAACTTCTTAGTCGACTTCTTATACATGTGAATGGATTGATTGATTCCTTATTGGATTTGGAGATTGCCAAAGAGATTTGTTTTTCACATTTCTTAAAACGCCACAGTGCCACGAATACTTAGATTCTAATTCCATCGTGTTAGACCTTCAATAGATTCTCTTCATGATACATTCTAGATTTTAGGACGTTGGTTTCCTATTTCACTTTAATTTAAGTATCAAAACTTGCCAACTTCACTATGTTCTATACCGACATCAAAAACACTTACAGAGTTTGTGAATAACTCTTATTCTCTGTTAAAGAGACTTGTCAGTCGACATTTTTGACAAAATAAATCTTAACAATCTCCCCTTTTGACATTGTTTCATGTAAAACCCGATTCCACGAAGTCCTTACCATAACAGATATAGTGCAATAGAAACTCTAACAACATAGGGATTCAGACAAGTCGAATCATAGACAGTCAAGTAGTAATAGGGAAAATTGTAGTCAACAAAGCATCTCTAATTACGATTACAAAACTCCTTGTTCAAACTTGTTCCAGCCAAATCATCATAAAAAATTAAAAAATCCACTGAATATCAAAACCAGCTAAACACAATACCAGCAAATCAAAACCAACGACTACCGTATATATATACTCCCACTTTTTGGATTAGACAATGGCCAAAGACATCAGCCAGAGTGCTTCTCCTGAGATCGAGTCATCACTTTGTACAGAGTCATCTGGTCTGTTCGAACTTATTTAGCTCTAGCAGTATAGTGTTAAGTTTAAAAGTAAGCTGAGTAATAGAGGAGGTTAATAGAGCAATCTTCATAATACAGTTGGTGAGTTGCCGCAAAATTACATTAGAAATAGATGAAGCAGTTGTGTGTGGCACCAACATGGGAATTGATAGAGCTAGAGGCACAACAGACATAGGTGGTGCAAAGGATTGACCTTCCAAGTCTAGTGACTTTCTAGTTACAGTTTTCAGTTGAGCAGCACGGCTAGTCATATACGTCTTCTTCAGAGGTACGCCGGAGAACTTTCAAATTACTAACAATTTTATCATTCTGAAGTTTGATGTAACTAGGACAGGCTCGAAGATACTCCAATAACAAAAAAAGGATGGGAAAGTAAGAGTGTGTTGGCACAGGAAATCTCAGTATATCGGATGACTTGTTGAAAGATCAGATTACCTAAGTTAAACATAAGTCCTTCCCCGATATCTTGTACAATGGAGTGGCCCTGTCCTTCAGTACAATGGAAACACTATTAGTTGGAACTTAATTGTAACAAGATATTGTGTATAAAGAGAAATAAAATCTAGTAAGTTGGGATGATTTTAGATAGCCCTCAGTAGGCTAAGCAACAATCTGCCCATTTGTCAAAGTCTTGCATACATCTTCCAAATTCAATTCTACACCCAATCCTTCTATCTCTTTGTGACATGGGATGTCAAATATTTCTAAGATAGACTCAGAACTAAAAGTAGTTATTAGTCCTCGCACAAAGATTGACTGATAGAATGGACCTTTCCTATGAGTAATAGAAGTGTTCAAATTAGAATAGAATTCTCTGACTAAAGTGTTATTATATTCTTCAATGTAGTCAACTGTTCCTAACAATCCAGTATCAAGAAGAACTTCTTGAAAACAAAGTGACTAAACTTTGTTTAGTCTATCTTTCTTCTTCGAACATTCCTTTGTTAGCTATAATCTTGAACTGAGCATGACTTGCATCATCATAAAACACATGAACTCCAGAGTCTATGACATGTTTAGATTTCTTAGCTGAGGTTTCTTTCTCTTTGCCCTTAACAGAGGCTCTGGTCTTCATCTTTTTGTGTGTTATCTTAATCTCAACAACCTCCACATTTGTCATTTCTTCTACTGGTCAGCCTTGAGTATAGCAATAGAGTCAATCAATTTATGATGTTTTTGGCACACATATTAATTAAAAGACATTCTTTATATTTCAATTTTCATTCGTTATTTCATATGTATATAAAACTAATAGATAAAGTCGCAAGTGCAAAACACAGTATTAAGGATATCATGATGTGAGATTCATATTATACTACATAGTGTTTGTGCTAAAATTATCTCTGGTCATAACATTAATGAGATAAGACATTATTAATGTTCAAAGGCCAACATAAGTTATACTTTTTGATATGATCAAGTGGCAGTTATCACATCCGTAATTATAGAAATATTTAAAGTTAATATGTGGATATGCTTGTTAGATGAAGAAGTACATTGAATGATCTAGGTATAAGATAATCACATAGCTAACTATTTAATACTAGTGATAGAATCTTATTATAGTAGATGTGTAAGTATTCTTAGATTTGAAATCTTCAAAGTACTTTGCTTACCAAGTGTTGTACTTTTATTCTAATTCTTGAAATCTCATTGAAGACTGCCTATATGGATATGGGGTACAACATGAAGTAAACGAAAATAGTTGAAAGAGTTAACAAATGATTCATCCCTCCTAATAGTAGGAGAGTATATCAGACTACCTTTGTAACACCCCACCCTAAATGCATCTTGCAATGAGGGAATATATTATCCATATAGCACGAGCATTCTTGCATGTAAACATATTTGGCATGTCATGAATGAATTTATTTGAGTATGATTATAGGGGAATTGTTGTGCTTGGGTGATGATTGAGAAATCACTACTTGAATTAATGATGGATAGAATATTTTTGTATAACACTGTTAATTGGGGAAAGAAATTATGAATATATATAGCTAACGCTAAATTTGTATATTTAATATTGAGTAGCCATTAATTTAAAAAAAATAGTTTAAGTAACTATTTATTATTTGCTTATATATATATATATATATTTACATATTTATATATTTATTATATATTTGTATATTTGCAATATATTTATTAAATATTCATTATTAGTTTATTTTATTTATTTGTGTATTTATTAGTTTAGGATGTATTTAAATTTTGGTCTAGCAAGACTTCTCTCTTATTTTTATTTTTAATATTTTAGGAGGAAAATTTGAATTTTCATATTTTAAATATTTATTTTAGCTAAGTGAATATTAAGTTTATTTTAAAATATTTTAGCCTTCTAGAAGCCTTATGCCTCCATTAGGGAGAGGAGAAGAGGAGAAACCTAATTCTTGTACCATTAGGAAAATATCTTGGAGGATTTATTAACTTCCAAAACCTTTAATTCTTAGGAAAAGCTTGGAGAAAATTCTTTCCTTTTCCTTCTCCATTGTGTTGCCACTCCTTCTCATTATGGCCAGCCACCTTGAGTTCAAAACCCCTTAGGATTGTGATTAAATGATTGTAAGAATCCTTTTATTAAATAAAACCTAGAGTAAATAGGATTTACCCTTAATTTTGTTCCTTTTTCTTCTAATGTCCTAAACCTAATATAATTCATCTATAAAAGCCTACTAAATCAGATTTTTGAAACCCTAAACTCTCCTATAGCTGTCACATACTCTCTCCCTCCATAGCACACGAGATTCTTCCTCCCTTTGCTTTCAAGAATTAATTGTTTCATTACTTACGAAAAATTATGCACGTAGCCACACCATTAGAGCATTATCCTTGGATTGAAAGCTTGAAGATTTAGGTGAATTCAATGGTTAGAAAACATATTCTTTCTTCCCTAAGAGTGATCAAGGTTGCCGTAGTAAGAGGTAATATCAAAAAGCCTTTCTTTTCCTTTTAAACCCTGATGCCGACGAATTTAGGAAAATTAGGGTTCCACTACAAGAAAACAAGGAATCTGCCACGGAACAGAATTCCGTGACAATCTACAACTGATCTGCCATGACAAGCAAATTGCGATGGAACATTAACCATAGCAAATTTGTCGCTATTTGACACGGAATTGAAAGGGAAACCTTAGCAAATAGCGATCAATATATTTCCTATCGCAAATCCGTGGCAAATAAAGGAGACAAAAAACATAGACTCCGATTTGCAATGAATAATTGTCCATGGCACAGTTATAATATTTTCTAATAAATGAAAAATGAAAAATAAAGAAAAGTTCATCACAGATCCCTAGAAAATTGCTAGTGTCGTAATTCGTGGCAAATGTCTTAAAATGTTCTGTGGCAAATTTGTGCCAGTCTGAGAGGGATTTGCCACGGCTTGTTTTTTCCCCCTTTTGTACTAATTCTTTTATTATGTTAATTTGTATTAATTCTAATTCGATGCCTTTTGATTCACCAAGATGAAACGTTTTACAAACCTTTTGAGTGGTTTATCTCTAATTGCATTTTGTCTTGGCAAAGAATTGATACAAATTAAAAATATGATGTATTATATATATAATATATGTGTGTATTAAATTAAAAAGTTTTAAAGATCTATAATATAATCTTTGTATTTTGACAAGAAAAAGTCTTTTTAAACTTTACTATAATTTATTATATTATACTTTAGAATATACCAAAAATATGTTAGGGAAAATAGAGATAAAAAGAATGGTATTAAAATTTTATTTTGTTCCCTCGCAAATCCTTGGCAATCTGCCACGGAGTTGCGACAGAATTAATTTTTATTTAAATTAATTATATTCCATGGCAAATCCCTAATAATCTACCACGGATTTGTCACAGATCCCTAGCAATCCCTAGCAGATCCATGGCAAGTTGCTAGCAAATTTCCATCGATTCATTTTTACATTTTTTGACTAATTATTTTAGGATATTAATTTGTATTAATTCTAATTCGATATGTTTTGAAGAAATGAGATCAAATGTTTTATAAGCCTTTTAATTTGCATTTCGTCTTGGAAAAGAGTTGATACAAAGTAATAGTAGATTGTATTATATATGTGTAAAATATATGAGTATTAAACAAAAAGGTTTTAAAGATCTATAATAGAATCTTTGTATTTTGACAAGGAAAAGTCTTTTGAAACATCACTATAATTTGTTATATTATACTTTAGAATATAACAAAAAATATGCTAGGGAAAATAGAGATAAAAAGAATGGTTGTTAAAATTTAGGAATTGTTCCCTCACAAATCTCTGGCAATCTATCACGGATTTTCCACAGAATTTACTTATTAAAATTAATTATATTTTGTGACAAATCCCTAGCAATTTTCCACGACTTTGCCACAAATCCATAGCAATCCCTAGTAGATCTGTCGCAAGCTGAGAGGGATTTGCCACCAATTCATATTTTTATTTTTTGGATTATTATTTTATGATATTAATTTGTAACAATTCTAATCCGATACGTTTTGAAGAAATGAGTTCAAATGTTTTATAAACTTTTTAATTTTCTTATCTCCAATTACATTTTGTCTTGGAAAAGAGTTGACCATGAGTAATAGTAGATTGTATTATATATGTCTAAAATGTGTGTGCATTAAACGAAAAGGTTTTAAAAATCTATAATATAATCTTTGTATTTTGACAAGGAAAAGTCTTTTGAAACATCACTATAATTTATTATATTATACTATAGAATATAACAAAAACATGCTAGGGAAAAATAGAGATAAAAAGAATGGTTGTTAAAATTTTATTTTGTTCCCTCGCAAATCTCTGCAATCTGCCACGAATTTGCAGCTGAATTCATTTTTATTTAAATTAATTATATTCCGTGGTAGAACCCTAGCACTCAGACACGACTTTGCCACGGATTTTAATTTTTTTAACTTTGTTTTGTCACAATTCTATGGCAAGTTGCGAGGGAGTTACCACAGATTAGCCACTAAATAGCTAAACGATGTCATTGTTCCATTCTGATAATGTCTACCTCTTTCCTTTCCATACTTAGGCAAAAATTCCCTTCCTTCCCTTTACTTTCAGTTTCCCTCCTTCCAGTTCATTTCCCTCATTTTGCTTTCGGACACCACTGCCCATACCATCATTACTTCCATTGTTGGCCGGCTGAGGGGGATGTTTCTTTTCTTTTTAGAATGTTTGTGTTTCTGAGTTGTTAATAAATTTTGTGGGGTTTTTGTTGGTTTGGAAAACAGAGGAGCATGGTGTGCGGGAGAAAATAAAAAAACAGAGGCAAAAATCAAAGCTTAACAACTGCAAGGAAGTGTTCAATCCATACCTCTGTGTGCTCTAAGCTTCTTTGGCTATGAAGGAATCGACTGAACCGCAGGAATGGCTCCTTCTCCTCCGCTTGATGAAGCTTCTGGTTGAAAACCCGCTATTCTTCTACTACGCCTTGTTTGCATGAACACTAAGCTTTCTGGATCACGGAATATTCCACTGCCTCAATCCTTGTCGGTGAAACAAATAGGCGAGGAGAGTGGTCTCCACGTTCTTGACCCTTTTGCTATTGATTAGCAAAAGCCAAGAATAGAAACAAGAGAAAGAGAGTCATGAGAGAATGAGAGAGAGTGTGAGAGAGCTTAGGGGAAAATAGGGTTTTTTTCATTTTCACAAGAGGCGTGAGTCTCACTAGCAAAAAACAAGGTATCTGATATCTGATAACAATATCCCCCGTGAAATGATATTTCAAATACCCGAATATTATCAATAGAGTAAGTTTGGCTTAACCCTAAACTCTTTTGAACCATATCTGGAAAAATCCTATGGTCCAGGCTTTTGGGCCAAAATAATATTTATTATTTTTCTTGGACCCAAAAAGCTCAAAATAATAAACATTAATTATTTATTTTCTGGGCTTGTAGAAATAACCCAATAAATAATTAATTAGCCTAAAAAAACCAAAATAATTAAACATTAATTATTTATTTCTTGGGCTTATATAAATAACCTAATAAATAATTAAACAAGCTTATTCCCCTCTAGTTTAAGAACATGTTAATTTTCTAATTATTCAAACTGGACCTTCACCTTGAATAATTAATTAACCAATTAAACCAGATAATAAATTTCTCTCAACTCCTTTTTGTTTATTTTTATTCTAGTCCAATAATAAATTAGACTTCCTGAATAATTAAAATCCTCTTTAACTGAAGTGTATGGATTTGGGTATAAAAATCATATAAAAACTAAGCACATTTCCAATCAAGTTTAAATTAAAACGTTAACCCCAAATTACACATATGAGCAAGCGTACTCATCATTAACATAGCATAGGGTTCAAACGAGTGTTGATCCTCCTGGAACAAGTATACATTAATCACTTTTCTTTCATTGCTTAACCGACTCAACAAAGCGAAAAAGAATAAAAAAGAAAATAAAATAAAGCAAAATAAAAGAATATATATACATGTCAAGGATAGAGAATTATGTAGTTCAACCATTGTTTAGACAAATATAATCTTAAAGAACCCAATCATTATCATAACTAATTATTCTCTTGGTGTCATGAATGATAAAAGTAGACTCACTTCTTTCCTAATCCACGAAATCACTATCTTCTAGACAAATTAACATCATATACTCTGTCTCAATTAATTCACCCAAAAGATGCATTAAACACAGTCCTTGATTAAATTTCCATACTCTGGCAAACATAAAACATGAAATTAACCAATGAATCCATACTCTGACAGACATCAATTAACCTTCAATTACCCTGTTCTTAGCAATTAACCATTTTCCCAAGCAAGTTAAGAGACAACAAATATGAAACTAACAAATTGAAACCACTATCAACCTCTTTCTCAAGCAAGTTAATAGAAAGAAACAACCAATTAATCTCGTGATACACCCAAGTAATTAAATACCAAGAATAGCAATCAATTAATCAAAAGATCAAATAACCCTAAAAATCATGAATATCTAAAATAATGTCAAACTACAATAAAACAATTAATACATCATTGTTCAAGAAAAAGAAAACAAAGTAAAAAAAAGTACTCATAGACAAGCCTCATTCTTCTTCATTTGAAGACCTTCTTGCACAACCTTCCTTGATTAAAGAATTCCTCCTTTAATTTGAGTGATTTTCTATGATGATCTATGAATTTTCTCATTTTCTCTTGTGTTTTTCATCTATTTATAGGTTTAGGAAATGCCTAAACTCATTGGTGTAATGTTCTTGGCCTAGTAAAAGTAGGAAGATACTAAAACTCCATAGATTACCAAAAATCTCATGCAAAAATCAAAGCTTCATCTTTTCCTCAGAGCATAGTCGCCGCCGCCTTAGCTGCTGGAACCAGCGCCGATTGTGTTCTATTTCTTCCATTGTTCATCAATTTTTCCTTCATTTTCACGCCCTGTTGTCTAGAGTGTAGCTGGCGCCGCCTTAGCTATTGGAGCCGGCTTCGGTTCCATTTTGTTCCGGTCTCGTTTCAATAATTTTTTTTCACCTCGAAGTTTGTGTCATCAGCACATGGCCGGCGCCAGTTCCTCTGGCCTAGCCGACGTCGCCTCTATTATGTTTTGCCACATTTTTGCTCTGTTTTACCCCTAAAATGTGAAATATTGAACAAAATACATTTCTAAGGATAAAATCTCAAATATGAAGGAATATGACTAGTTATTGAATAGAATGTATCACAAAAGAACCTCAAATAACTAGAAAAAGTATGACTAATTTAGCCCCTATCATTAACTAAGATCAATTCCTCAACCTAAAATTAATTAGGACTTATGGACTATTCTGAGGACCAAAAAGACACATCGCATTGACTACTAAAATAACCAAAATACCCCTACTATATAAATAGCTATATTTTGTATTTTAAATATTTTCTAATATTACCATATGAAAATATTGACCCCAAGGATAATGCTGCATTAGCAAAGTCTCCGATCTACAGGTGAAATGACTAAAATACCCCTCTACATATCGTCGTACATTTGGAGAGGAAAAAGTGTATTAACACCTCTCTAAATGATATATACCATCCTTAGGCTTCTAGTCCAATGATCCATGATTTCCTGGAGTGTTTCTGCTTTCCAAGGGAGCTACGCAAAAGTAAACATCCAAGTCATGTTTCCTAGGGCCCTGGACATTTTAGATCATTCAGACAACCACAAGGGGTGATATTGTGCAGAAATTATCTTGTACAAGTTTGTCTTAACTAACTAGTCACACATACCCAACATGCAAGTATATTGGTCCTACGATAGAACCTTAACTATAGCATATTAAAGCACATGCTTCCAGCTTCGTTAGACCACCAACTCCTACTCAAGTCGTAGAGTACTAGTCCAGGCTGTAACGGTAGTAGTCTAGGTTTCTACCATATAGTACTTTTAAGAAACCACTACTACAGGTCCTATTCTATGTATTCGAAATACGCTTATATCATGAAGTGGGTGGACTACTCACTGGCTAAAGGTAAGCCATTCCCCATTTGGAATTCATAACATAATAACCTAAATATGACGAGATTTCTATTCTCATCAATCGATTAAGAACAAATGTTTTATTTGTTAAACAACCCGTGATCCATACCTTACTGTGAAAGACCACCATTCATATGGATCACTTATTTAAACACAATGGGTCTTTTCCAAACGTAATTGTGAAAAAATTAAAAAGTAAATTCACAAACGATTTCTGAAAATAAATTCTTTTATTAAAATATTCGATAGTTACATCAGAAACACAGTCTAAGAGGGCATACTTCCCAATAGTTTTGTCCTGCTAAAATAAGGGTGAATTTTGTGGGTTTTTATTCTGATTAGTCTCTCTTCCTCTACTATCGAAATTAGCTACTGTCGGCACATTCTTCATCCTGTTAAGCTACATTTGCCGACTGATTTTGCCCCATTTCATTGCTTTAGCTAACATTCATTAGTTTTTTGCTTCTTTCCCCCCTTAGCTACATGTGTTAGTTCATAGGTTGAGTGAAATTGGTGTTGTGGTTTTAATCTTGTGAAGGTTATTGGTTATCCTCATAGGTTCGTGGGCTTGTAGTCTGACCCTTACAGTTTTTTTCCCTCACAAATTGCTGAGATATACACTGGGAGCTGCAAGGTTCTTGAGCTGTGTTCATTGGGTTCCCCAGGTTTGACTCATAAAATTGATTTTGATTTCTTAGATTTTGGAATGATATCCGATTTTGCTTTTCATACTTGCTTTTTCTTGGTCCATTATGAGAAAATGTTGGTAGTATTATGGTTGTTTGATTGGTGCTTAACTGTGAATTTCGCATCGTGACATGACTAGAATAAATGTGCAAAAGTTGGGGTTTGCATTCTTGACATGACTAGAATAACTTAAGTGTTTTTTTTTTTTTTTAACATATCGATATCGGATTGGTACCTTGTAAAAATTGGAAAGTTTGGTTAGGTATTTGGACCTTTGGATATTTCAATCTAACGTAGGACTATTTATCAAATTTGGCATTTCATGGAATACATATAGTTCTCTTCAATTTTATACACTGAATTAGCAAGTTCTGCATGGAAAGTAGAAACTTTTCACTATATAATCTCTCTTATGAAGACTGTGAATGTATTTTCAGTAGCGATATAAAGAACTTGAAATCTGGAATTTTTTAGGAACAAAATTTATGCCAGTAAAGGATTTTTATCCATGCCTGTGTATCTAAAACACTTGAAGAATGTTTCTTGCGTATTTGGTGTTGCAAACATTTTTGGGCATACCTAGTTTTAACCGAATAATGATTCTACTGAAGTTTCATTTTGATGATGGCAGATAAGTGGCAAAGGGATTTCTATTATTCTAAATAAATTACGTTGGCACAACCCGCTACTTTGAGTTTTGTGGCATTGATGATGTAGCAAGACATTTGCATATTCTATAGAAATTAGTGGTTTAGAAACTTTAACAACTAATAAGAGCAGTAGCATTATGATAGGGGTTAAATTAGTCATATTTTTTTTAGTTATTTGAGGCTTTTTGTGATATATTTTGTTCAATAACTAGTTATATTCCTTTATATTTGAGATTTTACCCTTGGAAAAGTATTTTGTTCATTATTACAGATTTTTGGGGTAAAACGAAGTAAAAACGTTGCAAAACATAGGAGAGGCGGCACCAGCTAGGGCACTGGAACCGGCGCCGACTATGCACTGTTTACACGAACTTTTAGGCAATAAAAAATTGTCAAAATAGAGTAGAACAAAGTGGAATTGGCACCGGCTCTAGTAGCCAAGGCGGCACCGGCTGCATGCTGGATTACCTTGTGTGGAATTTGGAAGAAATCGGCGAACGAGTGGAGAACCAGAACACAACCGGTGCTGGCTCCGAGAGCCAAGGCGGTGTCGGCTGTGCTCTGAGGAAAAGGTGGGATTGTGATTTTTCTATGCGATTTTTGGTGATATGTGGAGTTTTAGTATCTTCCAACTTTTACTCGGCCAAGAACATTATACCAACGAGTTTAGACACTTTCCAAGCCTATAAATAGAGGAAAAACATAAAGGAAAAGGGGAGAATTAATTGATTAACATAGAAAATCACTCAATCAAAGGAGGAATTTTGTAATTCAAGGAGGATTGTGCAAGAAGGTCTTTAAAGGAAGAAGAAAGAGGCTTGTCTATGAGTGCTTTCTTTTACTTTGTTTTCTTTTTTCTTGAACAATAATATGTTAATCGTTTTATTGTAACTTGACATTGTTTAGATATTCATGGTTTTTAGAGTTATTTAATCTTTTGATTAATTGATTGTTTTTTTATTTAATTACTTGTGCCTATTACGAGGTTATTTGGTTGTTTCTTTCTATTAACTTGCTTGGAAAATGGGTTGATGGTGGTTTCAATTCATTGATTTCATATTTGTTGTCTTTTAACTCGTTTGGAAAAGGGGTTAATTGCTAAGAACAAGGTAATTAAAGGTTAATTGATGTCTGTCATGAATGAATTCATTGGTTAATTTCATGTTTTAAGTTTATCAGGAATGAAAATTTAATCAAAGGATTATGTTTAATGCATCTTTTGGGTAAGACTAGTTGAGACAGGAATGTGATGCTAAGTTATCTAGAAGATAGGGATTCATGGATTGGAAAAGAAGTGAGTCTACTTTAATCCTTCATGGTGCCAAGAGAATGATTAGTTATGATAATGATGAAGTACTTTAAGATCATGTTTTTCAAAACAATGGTTTTAGTTACATACTTCTCCATCCTTGACATATATATATTTTTATTTTTATTTTATTTTGTTTTATTTTATTTCTTTTTCACTTTATCGAGTCAGTTAAACAAGGAAAGAAAGGTGACTAATGTATACTTGTTCCTTGAGGATCGATACTCGTTTGAACCCTATGCTATGTTAATGATGAGTATGCTTGCTCATATGTGTAATTTGGGTTTAACGTAAACTTGATTGGGAATATGCTTAGTTTTTATATGATTTTTCATACCTAAATAAATACACATCAAGTTTTTGGTGCCGTTGCTGGGGAATAATATCATGAAAGCTTGGATTTTGTTGATTTAACCATGTAAATATGTAAATATGTGAATATGTAATTATGTCCAATTGTTCTTTTCGCAAAAAGGTGCCATCTTTTGTATCCTATGTATCTTTTGTATACCTGTGTAATCTAACTTACTAACTTTGACTTAATTGACTAACATACTTCATGTTATATTATAAATACTACTGACTTTGTTGTTTAGGTAGCTTGTGAATATATCTAATGTGTGTGTGTGTATTTTTTTTTCTATGCTTTGCTTTTACCTTTTGTTTTGTTTTGTTTTGTTTTCTTTGTTTTTCTATTATTTTTGTTTGTTTTTCTTTTCTTTGATTTTGGTGCGAAGTTGATATCATCATGGACAACTATTTTTGGGCACAAAATCAAAGGAGTTACAATGATGCTAGATTGGCAAGATTACAAGCTCGCATTGATGTTCTTAGTGAGACGTCATTAATAACATTGGTGAATTCTTTTGTTGCCAATACAAATTCATCTGTTCAGTAGCATGAAGAAGCGTCTCAACAATTGAGCTATCAAAGAACACAACTAACCAAGTTGATTGAGGATGCCTTAAAGGCCTATATGCTTGAACAAGAGAATCTCCATGGAAAGGAGAGAGGATATGAGGACCAATTGTCCAATGTGGAAAGGGAGGTATTCAATTCTACTCTACGTGCTAATAATTCTAATCTCTCTTCATCACATGATTTTTTTTAGGTTCCTCTCAATTCCTGGAGAATAAGGGTCCAAATAATATTGTGTTAAATTTATCATGCCTCAAGGAGTTGGATCTTTCAACACTACATTATAAAAAACCCTTTGAGGATGTTGACGAACTCTACCCTTCATCCCAACTTCAGGGAGGTAACTTAGTTTTTGTAGACCATGCCTTGAAAAGTAAGGATTTCTTGATCTCATCTTTAAGAACTCAAACACTAAGTTTAAAAGGGGAATTCTAATTAGGAACATTCTTTTGAAGGAATAAAAGGTTATTTCAAGCTTGATGCATTCTTTAGAAACCATGTGCACTTATATGTTGACAAAAATATTTGTGTGTCTAAAGATATGTTAGAAAATGAGGTTTATGTGTTTTGCTTTAGTAAGATAAAATTATGTTCATAAACCTTTTATTTTTCAAAAACCTCTCTCCATTCTACATTCATCATGCCTATCTTCTATGTTAAGCTTTGATTTCTTTTCAAAAGGTTTGATGAGGAAGCATGATGAGTGTAAAAAGTTTTTATTTTATTTATTTTATTTTAGTCTTTTTCTTTAGTTTGTTTTATTTTATTTAGGTCTGTTTTTATTTTATTATTATTTTATTATGCTTTTATTTGTGTTTTGTTTTATAGGAATACAGTCCTCTTGGACAAGCCATTCTCTTTACCTTAAGTTTGCATACCTATTGGAGCATTATTGCACTTGGAAAGTATTACTTAAACTTTCTAACCCATTATTATTTTTTTAGTCCCTTTGGAAATGCTTTCTTGTGTTTATTTTTTGCCAATGAGGATAGTATCCAATTTAAGTATGGGGGAGTGGTTTGGTGATATACTTTGTCCAAGTTTTTATCAATTTTATTTTGAGCACAAAGTTTAGAAAATTGGAACTACTCCGTCATGGAAGTATTTTCTTTCTTCTCTTATCCGCTTTATTTTTGGTCCCATGGCACCTTCTTCCTTGTTATATTTATTTGGCCATTGAGGACAATATCTAGTTTAAGTGTGGGGGAGTGATTCGATTGATAATTCTTCTATGCATCATTTTGTTATACTTTATCCTTCTTGTGAGCAAAATTTTTTCAAAAGTTTTCTGATTTTCTTTGAGACTTCAAGCTATATTTTTAATGCATATTTTTATGATGGACTATAGAGCATATGTTCTAGATCAGTTATGACTTATGCATGACTTTTTGCATGCACTTGGACGAAGTAGTTCTTGGTCGATTGCTTTGCATTGTTCTTAAACCTGTTTTTCTATTAAAATTCATGGAGCATTTTAGAACTTACTTGAATATCTCTTGAGGCGAAATAAGAAAGACAGTCATGATTTAACTTTGGGATGACGGTAATAGGCCTTCTTTGGATAGTGTGAGTGTTTTCAAGCCTACCTATTTTTATATTATCTCAAGTGCCTATTTTGAGCCTACATTGTTGATTTCTTTCTTGAAAACCCGTTATCATACTTTGCCCATTGCTTGTTTCTGAGAGTTTGAATAATTTTCTAAATCTTTATGCTCTTAATGGATAAAAATATATGTAGGATCATGTTGAGAAAGAATACTTGAAAAGGAGCATGACTTATTACTTTTAGTCATGTAGTTGTGTTAAGCTGGAGAAAGAAAAGAAAAAGAAAAGAGGAATTGAAAACAAGAAAAGAAAAATAGAAAGCTGCTAGAAAGAATGGAAAGAGAAAAATAGTGAGAAAGAAGAGAACAACAGTAGTGAAAACAAAAGAGGAGTAAAAGAAAAGAAAATTGAGAGAGAAAGAAAAGAAAGATCGCAAGAAGAGTGGTGATTGAGCTGTAAAAGTTAAGTTCATATCAAATCTTTGACACCATTGCTGAAAATTATGAGTGATCTTGGGAAAAATAGGGAAGAATTGATGAAGAAAGTAAAATGATGAGATGAAGAATGGAAAAAGAGAAAAAAACGCAGGATTTGCTTGAGTGGAGTTGTAATTGCTAAATAAGGTTATGGTTTGATTGACTTTTGGAATAGGAAAGCAAGAAGAGTTGGAAATTATTGATTCATTTTATTTATTCTTTTCTTGTAAACTCTCAGTTTCTTTGCTATTTGAATCTCCTATATCCTTCGTTTGATAAGCTACGTTACAAGTCTTTAGCCTTACATTACAAGCTTGAAAGTCCTACTTGATCTAAGTAGAATCATGATATGTCTCGGATTAGTGGAGAGAGTGTATGAAAAGTAAGCTTATAGAATGCATATTTTTTTTGAACTAAATTCTTTCTAATGGTTTGAGAATATTGTTAAGTATTACGATGGGTCTACTAAGTCATTATTCACTTACACAAGTCTTGCATTTGTTGTGAAAGATGTAGCATCATATGTTTTATGTTCTTGGATTAAGAAAGCATTAGAGATATCGTGTTGAAATTGATTGAGGATTGGTTAAACCTTGTATTTTCCTACTTGTTCTTGATACTTTGCTTGAGGACAAACAAAGAGCTACGTGTGGGGGAATGTGATAGGAGCTAAATTAGTCATATTTTTTCTAGTTATTTGAGGCTCTTTTGTGATACATTTGTTCATTAACTAGTCATATTCCTTCATATTTGAGATTTTACCTTTGGAAAGCTATTTTGTTCATTATTACAGATTTTTGGGATAAAACGAAACAAAAACGTCGGTGGTGCTGGCTAGGGCATTGGAACCGGCACCGGCTATGCACTGTTTACACAAACTTCGAGGCAACAAAAAATTGTCAAAATAGAGTGGAACAGAGTGGAATTGGCGCCAACTCTAGTAGCCGTGTGCGAAATTCGGAAGAAATCAGCGAATGAGTGGAGAATCAGAACATAATCGGCACCGGCTTCGAGAGCCTAAGCGGCGCTGACTGTGCTCTGAGGAAAAGGCAGGATTGTGATTTTTCTACGCGATTTTTGGTAATCTGTGGAGTTTTAGTGTCTTCCAACTTCTACTCGGCCAAGAACATTATACCAATGAGTTTAGACACTTCCCAAGCCTATAAATAGAAGAAAAACACAAAGGAAAAGGGGAGAATTCATTGATTAACACAGAAAATCACTCAATCAAAAGAGGAATTCTTCAATTCAAGGAGGATTGTGCAAGAAGGTCTTTAAAGGAAGAAGAAGGAGGCTTGTCTATAAGTGCTTTCTTTTACTTTGTTTTTTTTCTTGTAACAATGATATGTTAATCGTTTTATTGTAATTTGACATTATTTAGATATTTGTAATTTTTAGAGTTATTTGATCTTTTGATTAATTGATTATTTTTCTTGGTATTTAATTACTTGTGCCTATTACGAGGTTATTTGGTTATTTTTTTCCATTAACTTGCTTGGAAAAGGGGTTGATGGTAGTTTCAATGCATTGATTTCATATTTGTTGTCTTTTAACTCTCTTGGAAAAGGGGTTAATTGCTAAGAACAAGGTAATCAAAGGTTAATTGATGTCTGTCAGGAATGGATTCATTGGTTAATTTCACGTTTTAAGTTTGCTAGGAATCAAAGGATTGTGTTTAATGCATCTTTTGGATAAGACTGGCTGAGATAGGAATGTGATGCCAAGTTATCTAGAAAATAGGGATTCATGGATTGGAAACGAAATGAGTCTATATTAATCCTTCATGATGCTAAGAGAATGATTAGTTATAATAATGATTAGATACTTTAAGATCATGTTTGTCGAAACAATGGTTTGAGTTGCATACTTCTCCATCATTGACATGTACATATTTTTATTTTTATTTTATTTTTATTTTTATTTCTTTTTCACTTTATAGAGTTGGTTAAACAATGAATAAAGGGTGATTATATATACTTGTTCCTTGAGGATTGACACTCGTTTGAACCCTATGCTATGTTAATGATGAGTATGCTTGCTCATATGTGTAATTTGGGTTTAACATTTTAATGTAAACTTGATTGGGAATGTGCTTAGTTTTTATATGATTTTTCATACCCAAATAAATACGCATCACATTATAATTAACAGCCTAAAGATTTCAATTTAGGGGAAAGAATATTAGTTGTTGTTTGCACTACAACTTCTAGCAAAGTTGAATTGACTTTCTTGTTTCTACATATGAACGAAAAAGTCACCTCAAGGACTATAGGAAAAAATGCTCAATATGTAAATTCAATCCATTTACCGTGGAAATTTATTTGATTAGTAATAGGAAAACATGGAAAGTAATTTGTATTTTGCCACTGAATTTAGTATGCTCAAAAATGACAAAATCAAGCTAATAGAATAGAACAAGAAAGGATAATGAGCCACTATGTGTTACTGTTCTTTTTAAACCAGACTTCATATTTGTTCTTAAGGGTTGAAGAGAACAAATATGAGGGATGAAGAGAAAAATGAATAAAATGAAGATATTAATGACAACAAGAACCATACGTTTAGTTTTTAAAAAATTAACTAAGAAAAAGAAATAAAAGTTACAAACATAAATTAATACATCTTCCCTAATTTTCAAGTTTAAAGTCACACAAATAAAAATAATCTTGACCACTGTAATACTTAAACCATTAAATAAGAATTCTCCATCCAATTGATATATTTGCTTAAAGTTTTCCTTTTAAACCTTTAAATTTATCTCAGTAGATTTATTTCAATGGATTCTAGAATTCATGCGAGGAGCACTACATACTTTAATGTTTCATTGTTGAATGATTTCAAACTTTATGCATCTTGATTACACTACATATTTTATTTTTATTCTTTGTTCTTCAATGTATATTCTTGGACATGTTAGTTTTTGAAAAATGTTATGGATTTAGCAATTATTCCTGGAAAATGTTCATCTTACATGGGCATTATTGTCAAAATAAATCGCAAAGTTTTGACTTGTTAAGATGAAATAATGAATTAGTTTCTTATTGTGATATTCAATTGCTCTTGTAAAACATATTCCTATTGCATACTAAATGTTTTTGTTTTCCAATTTGCTTTTATCACCGAATATTAGATGGAGGATAGGAGTTGGATGTATAAATGGTATGTGCGTGGTGTGAAAGGAATTACAACTGAATTTGTTTGTGGAGTCGATAATTTTTTGAGATGTGCTTTGGCAAAGGTAGCGACGTCTACTAATCCTAATGAAGTTAGATGTTCTTGAGTAAAGTGCAACAATTTGCGTTGCCATACTGCAGAGATCAAATTGCACTTGTATAGAAAGGGATTTACCAAAAATTATTATAATTGGACATGTCATGGTGAAGAATTTCATACCTTGCCACAAATGTCATCCAATGCACGTGATGTGTTCGAACTTGGGTATAAAAATCATACAAAAACTAAGCACATTCTCAATTAAGTTTAAAATAAAACGTTCAACCCAAATCACACATATGAGCAAGCGTACTCATCATTAACCAAGCATAGGGTTCAAACGAGTGTTGATCCTCCAGGAATAAGTAGACATTAATCACATTTCTTTCATTGTTTAACCGACTCGATAAAGTGAAAAACAAAGAAAAACAAAATAAAAGAAAATCAAAATAAATATATATACATGTCAAGGATGGAGAAGTATGTAACTCAAACCATTGTTTAGACAAACATAATCTTAAAGTATCCAATCTTTATCACAACTAATTATTCCCTTGGCATCATGAAGGATTAATATAGACTCACTTCGTTTCCAATCCATGAATCCCTATCTTCTAGGTAACTTATCATCACATTTCTGTCTCAACCAGTCTTACCCAAAAGATGCATTAAACATAATTCTTTGAATAAGTTTCCATTCCTGGCAAACTTAAACATGAAATTAACCAATGAATCCATTCCTGACAGACATCAATTAATCTTTAACTACCTTGTTCTTAGCAATTAACCCCTTTTCCAAGTAAGTTAAGAGACAACAAATATGAAATCAATGAATTGAAACCACCATCAACCCCTTTTCCAAGAAAGTCAATAGAAAGCAACAATCAATCAATCTCGTAATAAATCTAAGTAATTAAATACCAAGAAAAACAACCAATTGATCAAAAGATCAAATATGTCTAAATATTATGAATCTCTAAAACAATGTCAAATTATAATAAAATAATTAACATATCATTGTTCAAGAAAAAGAAAACAAAGCAAAAGAAAACACTCATAGATAAGCCTCCTTCTTCTTCCTTTGAAGACCTTCTTACACAACCCTCATTGAATTGAAGAATTCCTCTTTTGATTGAGTAATTTTCTATGATGATCAATGAATTCTCCCATTTTCCCTTGTGTTTTTCATCTATTTATAGGATTAGGAAGTGCCTAAACTCGTAGGTACAGTGTTCTTGGCTGAGTAGAAGTTGGAAGATACTAAAACTCCTCAGATTACCAAAAATTGCGTAGAAAAAATCAAGCACCGCCTTAGCTTCAAGGTACAGCCGGCGCCGATTATGTTCTGCTTCTCTACTCGTTCGCCGATTCTTCTCCGAATTTTGCACAATGAAGACCAGAATGCAGCCAGTGCTGGTTCTAGCTTCACACCCGGTGCCACCTTTGTTCTATTTTGCTCTATTCCACCAATTTTTTCGTTGCCTCGAAGTTCGTTTCAACAGTGCACGACTGGTGCTGGTTCTAGAGCCCTAGCCGGCGCCGCCTCTCCTCTGTTTTGCGATATTTTTATTTCGTTTTACCCTAGAAATCTAAAATAAAGAACAAAATACCTTTCCAAGGGTAAAATCTCAAATATGAAGGAATATAACTAGTTATTGAACAAAATGTATTACAAATGAACCTCAAATAATTAGGAAAAACATGACTAATTTAGCCTCTATCATATTCCCCCACACTTAGCTCTTTACTTGTCCTCAAGCAAAGTATCAAGAACAAGTAGAAAAACACAAGGTTAAATCAATTACTCAATCAATTTCAAAACCATATCTTCAATGCTTTCTTCATTCAAGAACATAAAACACATAATACTACATCTTTCACAACCAATGCAAGACTCGTGTTAGTGATAAATGACTTAGTAGAACCATCACAATACTTCACACTATTTTTAAACCATTGGAAAGAATTTAGTTCAAAAAGAATATGCATTCCATAGGCTTACTTTTCATATACTCTCTCCACTAATCCGAGACATATCATGATTCTACTTAGATCAAGTAGGACTTTTAAGCTTGTAATGTAAGGCTAAAGATTTGTAATGTAGCTTATCAACCGAAGGATATAGGAGAATCAAAAATAAAAGAAATTGAGAGTTTGCAAGAAAAGGATAAACAAACTAAATCAATAATTTCCAACTCTTCTTGCTCTCCTATTCCAAAAATCAAACAAACCATAACCTTATATAGCAATTACAACTCCACTTAAGTAAATCCTGTATTTTTTCTCTTTTTCTTTCAACTCTTCTTTTCATCAACTCTTTTCTATTTCTTTCACAAAATCACTCAAATTTCCAGCAATGGTGTCAAGTACTTTATATGAACTTTAACTTTTCTCTTCAGCTCAATCACCATTCATTTTACGATCTTTTCTTTTCTTCTTCTTCCTTCAATGTGTCTTTCCTTTCACTGCTGCTGTGTTTTTTTTCTCACTTCTCTTCTTCCATTCTTTCTTGCAGCTTTTTGCTTTCTTCCCTCACTTACTGCTACTCTTCTTTTCTTTTCTTGTTTTCACACTCTCTTTTCTCTTTCTTTTCTTTCTTTTTCTTTTCAGCTCAACTTGTTATTGATCCATGACTGAAAGTAACAAGTCATGATCTTTATCCCCGCATTCTTCCTCACCATTCTCATACATATACTTTCATCCATCAAGAGCATAAAGATTTGGAAAATCATTCAAACTCTCAACACCAAGCAATGGACAAAATATTGTGACGGGTTTTAATGAAAGAAATCAACAATTTAGGCTCAAAATAGGCACTAGGGATAATATAACAATAGGTAGGCTTGAAAAACTCAAACTTTCCAAAGAAGGCCTATTACCATCCTCCCTAAGTTAAATCATGATTGTCTTTCTTATTTCGCCTTGAGAAGTATTCAAGTAAGTTCTAGAATGCTCTATGAATTTTAGTAGAAAAACAGGTTTAAGAACAATGCAAAATATTTGATCAAGAACTGCTTTGTCCAAGTGAGTGCAAAAAGTCATGCATAAGCTATAAATTATCTAGAACACATGCTCTATAGTCCATCATAAAGACATGCACTAAAAATATAGCTTGAAATCTCCAGAAAATCATAAAAATTTTTGAAAATATTGCTCAAAATTTGCTCCCAAGAAAGCAAAAGTATATATATAGAAGACTTGTCAATCAAATCACTCCCCCACACTTAAACTGGACATTGTCCTCAATGGCCAAATAAATGTAACAAAGAATTAACCATACCATGGGACCAAAAATATAAAGGAGAAGATATAAGAAAAACAAACTTCCATTCTTTGCTCACAATAAAATTGATAAAAACTTGGACAAAGTATATCACCAAACTACTCCCCTATACTTAAATTGGACAATGTCCTCATTGGCAAAAATTAAACATAAGAAAGCATCTCCAAAGGGACTAAAAATAATAAGGGGTTAGAAAGTTTAAGTAATACTGTCCAAGTGCAATAATTCTCTAATAGGTATCCAAACTTGAGGTAAAGAGAAGGGCTTGTCCAAGAGGACTTTATACCTATAAAACAAAACATAAATAAAAGCACAAGGAAACTAATAATAAAATAAAAACATACCTAAATAAAAGAAAACAAACTAAAGAAAAAGACTAAAATAATAAACAAATAAAAATAAAATAACAACTCTCTACACTCATCATGCTTCCTCATCAAGCCTTTTGAAAAGAAACTAAAGCTCAAAGTAGAAGATAGGCATAATGAATGAAGAAAGAATGGAGGCTTTTGAAAATTGGAAGGTTCACGAAAACGATTTGTCTCAGCAAAGCCAAACACATAAACCTCATTCTTTAACATTTCTTTAAACACATAAGTATCTGTTTCAACATATGAGTGCACATGGTATCTAATGGATACATCAACTTTAAAATTACCGATTAACCCTTCAAAAGAATTTTTCCAATTAAAATTCCCCTTAAAACTTAGCAATTGTGTTCTTAAAGATGGATAAAGAAATCCTTACTTTTCAACACATCTACAAAAACTAAGTTACCTCCCATTGAATGGGGTGAAGGGTAGAGATTACCACCATCTTCCAAGGACTTTTACGACATAGTATTGAAAAATCCAACTCCTTGAAGCATGATAAATTCAACACATCATTATTTGGACCTATATTCTTTGAGAAAAGAGAGGAACCTAGGAAATCATGTGACAAAGAGAGGTTAGGATTATTAGCACACAGAGAAGAATTGAATACCTCCCTTCCCACATTGGATAGTGGTCCCTCATAGGATCTCTCCTCTCCTGGGAGATTCTCTTGTTTGAATGTATTGGCCAGCATGAACTTATGATTCTCCTCAACAATCTTAACTAAGTGTTTCATTTGATCGCACAATCATTGGGAAGCTTCTTCATGCCACTGAACAAATAAATTTGTATTGGCAGCAAAAGAATTCACTAATACTTCTAATGACGTCTCACTAAAAACATCAATGTTAGCTTGTAATTTTGCCAATCTATCATCAATACACTAATGTTTTTGTTTTTGTTTTTTTTTTGAAAAATGAAATAAAAATGATGAACATGCAACAATGAGGAACAATGCCATATAATTCATGAAGAAAGAAATAAAAATGAAACAAAACGAAATCTACTATATTGCCTTCGGGTCATTGGATCATGTACCAAGGCTAACACCTAGCAAAGACAAGACAAAAGTTAGATAACATAATTCAAAATTACAAGATTACAATGTTAGTTAATAGAACATAGTCAAAGTTAGTATGTTAGGTTACAAGGGTATACACAAATACACAAGATACAAAAGATAGCACCTTTTTGTGAAAAAAAAATAATTGTACATATTTACATATTTACATGGTTAAATCAACAAAATCCAAGTTTTCATACTATTATTCCCCAGCAACGGCACCAAAAACTTGATGTGTTCGAACTTGGGTATAAAAATCATACAAAAACTAAGCGCATTCCCAATCAAATTTAAATTAAAATGTTCAACCCAAATCACATATATGAGCAAGTGTACTCATCATTAACCGAGCATAGGGTTCAAACGAGTGTCGATCCTCCAGGAACAAGTAGACATTAATCACCTTTCTTTCATTGTTTAATCGACTCGATAAAGTGAAAAATAAAGAAAAATAAAATAAAAGAAAATCAAAATAAAAATATATACATGTCAAGGATGTAGAAGCATGTAACTCAAACCATTGTTTAGACAAACATAATCTTAAAGTATCCAATCTTTATCACAACCAATTATTCCCTTGGTATCATGAAGGATTAATATAGACTCACTTCGTTTTTAATCTATGAATCCCTATCTTTTAGGTAACTTAGCATCGCATTCCCGTCTCAACTAGTCTTACCCAAAAGATGCATTAAACACAATCCTTTGATTAAGTTTCCATTCTTGGCAAACTTAAACATGAAATTAACCAATGAATCCATTCCTGACAAACATCAATTAACCTTTAACTACCTTGTTCTTAGCAATTAACCCATTTTCCAAGCAAGTTAAGAGACAACAAATATGAAATCAATGAATTGAAACCACTATCAACCCCTTTTCCAAGCAAGTTAATAGAAAGCAACAACCAACCAATCTTGTAATCAATCTAAGTAATTAAATACAAAGAAAAACAACCAATTGATCAAAAGATCAAATATGTCTAAATATTATGAATCTCTAAAACAATGTCAAATTACAATAAAATAATTAACATATCATTGTTCAAGAAAAAGAAAACAAAGTAAAATAAAGCACTCATAGATAAGCCTCATTCTTTTTCCTTTGAAGACCTTCTTGCACAATCCTCCTTGAATTGAAGAATTCCTCCTTTGATTGAGTAATTTTCTATGATGATCAATGAATTCTCCCATTTTCTCTTGTGTTTTTCATCTATTTATAGGATTAGGAAGTGCCTAAACTCGTAGGTACAGTGTTCTTGGCTGAGTAGAAGTTGAAAGATACTAAAACTCCTCAGATTACCAAAAATCGCATAGAAAAAATCAAGCACCGCCTGAGCTTTAGGACATAGCCAGCGCCGCCTTGACTCTCGGAGCCGACGCTGGTTGTGTTCTGCTTCTCTACTCGTTTGCCAATTCTTCTCCAAATTTTGCACAATAAAGACCAAAATGCAGCCGGCGCGGTTCCAGCTTCACAGCTGGCACCACCTTTATTCTGTTTTGCTCTGTTCCATCAATTTTTTCGTCACCTTGAAGTTCATTTGAACAGTGCATGGCCGGTGCCGGTTCTAGAGCCCTAGCCGGCGCCGCCTCTCCTCTGTTTTGCGTTGTTTTTGTTTTGTTTTACCCTAAAAATATGAAATAAAGAACAAAATACCTTTCCAAGGGTAAAATCTCAAATATGAAGGAATATGACTAGTTATTGAACAAAATGTATTACCAATAAACCTCAAATAATTAGGAAAAACATGACTAATTTAGCCCTTATCAGCACGCATTGCTGGCGATGATTTGAGACCAACCAATCTGTATTGGGAAATGGTCATAGATGCAGCAGAACCTAATTTTCATCAAGATTCATCCTCCCAGACTATTGAAGAACCTCCTAATTCTGAGGCTTAGAAATTCTATGACATGTTGAGAGCTTCAAACACTCCTATATGCGAAGGATGTACAACCCACTCGCTCCTGTCTGTAGTATCTCAATTACTCAACATTAAATCTAAAAATAACTTGTCAGAGAATTTCTTTAATCAAGTCATTCAGTTGATAAAGAAGGTTTTGTTGCAAGGTAACAAGATGTTGAATAACTTCTACCAAACAAAGAAATTAGTGGCAGGACTCAGTTTACCGGTTCAGAAGATAGATGTTTGCATCAATGGTTGTATGCTTTATTAGAGAGATGATGTTGATAGAAGAGATTGCAGGTTTTGCAGTCATCCTCGGTAGATGAGTAGGAAGAAGAAGGGAAAAAAATAAGTAGTAGAAAGAAATCCCCTTTAAGCGAATGTACTATTTACTGATTACACTAAGGTTACAGAGACTTTATGCATCTAAAACAACTGTAGAGCACATGCGATGGCATTTAGAGAGCCCTACTGAGCAAGGTGTGATGAATCATCCTAGAGATGGTGAAGTATGGCAGCGTTTTAATCGAACTTATTCTGAATTTGTGAACGAGGTGAGGAATGTGAGGCTGGGTATTTGCACAAATGGTTTTTCATCATTTGGAATATCAGGAAAGCAATATTCATCTTGGCTCGTTATTATAACTCCGTATTACCTATCTCCATGGATGTGCATGAAGGATTCGGTGATGTTTCTAATAATCATTATCCTAGGCTAAAGAATCCGAAGCAAAAACTAGATGTATATTTGCAACCGTTGATGGATGAATTGAAACAGTTGTGGTTTGATGGTGTCCAAACCGATGATATTTCAAAGAAACAAAACTTTTAATTGCGAGCAGCCCTTCAATGGGCTATTGTGACTTTCCTGCATGCATATAGCATATTGAGTGGGTGGAGTACAATAGGGAAACTTGCTTGTCCATATTTCAAGGTGTGAACAAAGTCATTCCAACTAGAAATTGGTGGGAAACAATATTGGTTTTACTGCCATCAACAATTTCTACAATTTGAACACCCTTTTAGAAGGGATAGCAAGTCTTTCAAAAGAGATAAAGGTGAAGAAATGTGTCCACCTCCACCACGTAATTCTGGGGATCAAATGTGGAACGGATTCCGTAATCTTCCAAAGATAACCGAGACGGCAATGGAACTTAGGAAGAGTGATGGTAGGGGTGAATTCCATAACTTGGCAAAACAGAGTATATTTTGGGATTTACCTTACTGGCACACAAATCTCATCCATTACAATTTAGATGTGATGCAGAATGAGATGAATGTGTTTCATAATGTGTTGAAAACTGTTATGGATGTTCAAGGAAATACTAAAGATAACATAAAGGCTCGCCGTGATTTGCTCAAGTATTGTAACCGCCCAGAACTTTATATAATCCGAGAAGGGAATGGGAAAGTGTCTATACCAAAAGCATGCTACACTTTAACCAAGGAACAAAAAAGGCTTTTGCTTGAGTGGGTAAAAGAATTGAGGCTTCCTAATGGTTATGCATCAAATCTGAATCGGTGTGTTGATTTGAAAGACATGAAGATGTCTGGCATGAAAAGTCATGACTGTCACGTGTTTATGGAGAGATTACTACCTATAGCACTAAGGGAATTTCTTCCAACAAATATATGGAGTGTTTTGACTAAATTAATCCTTTTCCATAGGGATTTGTGTTCTCCTAAATTGTCGGTTGCACATATGTGCAAACTGGAAAATGAAATAGCACAACTAGTATTAAAGTTGGAAAAAATATTTCCACCAGGGTTTTTTGATGTGATGGAACATTTAATAGTACATTTACCTTATGAAGCAAGAGTTGTTGGTCTTGTTCAATATAGATGGATGTATTCATGTGAAAGGTAACTTACCCTAATAGTTTATTGACGTTAAACCAATATCTGCAGTATGTACATATTCCATATTAATTGAGTCGATGGCTATTTTTTCTTTTAGGTACTTGCATCATTTGAAGGTAAGGGTAAAAAATAAGGTAAGAGCTGAAGGATCAATTTGCAATGCATACCTAGCTGAAGAAGCATCCATATTTTTCTCGTATTATTTTGAGCCTCATGTGCAAATAAGATATACAACTATGGCTCGTAATGATATAGATGATCATGACACTCTAGTTCAGGAACTGGTCTTGTCAATCTGTGCTAATTCTGGAAGGCAAATTGGAAAATAAAAAACTCGGTATTTGACTATAGAAGAATTCCAAGCTGCTACCAATTACATCTTGCTTAATTGTGAGGAGGTGCAGCCATATGTAAAGTAAGAATATTATGATATATATACCATTTTGATCATGGACGATATTCACAAAATATTGCTAATATGTGCATAATACTTGTAATGATTGATTTAGCAAATTCAAGGAGAATGTGAGGTCTCTGGTACCAACAATATCAAAGTATAAAGTTGAAAAAAAGTTCAAGAATAAGTTTGCAGGATGGTTTAGGGCTTATGTAAGTTTGGTAACTTCTACAAAGCATTTTCTTACCCTTGATATCACACCACATCTGTGCTTATATATATATTTTTATTTAAATAGGTTCACGATCCGCAAAACAAAGAAGATAGCATATGCCTAAAGAATTTATCTTGGGGACCTTCGGCTTAGGGAAAGTTATGTAATAGGTACTTTGTTAAAGGGTTTAGATTTCACACCTCTAGCCACAAAGAAGGAAAGAAGACCGTTAATAGTGGTGTTTGTGTTAAAGGTGGTAGAGGTGGGATGTTATGGAATGATTGTTATGGAATCTTGAATGAAAAAATTGAAATTGATTTTGTTGGCACTCCAAGCTAAAAGACAGTGCTTTTTAAATGTAACTAGTTTGATGCCACACCCAATCAGGGTACAAGGAAACATTCACAATACAAACTTGTTGATATTAATCATAAGAGGAGCTATGTTGCATTTGATCCATTCATGTTGGCTCATCAAGCTATGTAAGTATACTTTGCTTCATATCCTGGTAGCAAAAGACCAAAGTCTGATTGGTTAGCTATATGCAAAACATAAACATGGCATGTAATTGATGCACCCATAGTTGACAAAGGCTACTAGGAAGATGTAGATGAAAATGTGGCAATAAGCATATGTATAGGAGATGACATTAGACCCTTAGCACATGAATTTGGTGAAAATGAGATGGTTGATGCTGAAGTAGAGTTTATTACAAGGGATGAAAATGACTCAAATCACCTTCAAGATGAAGTAGAGATTGATTGGGAAATAGATGATGAAAGTGATGACATTAACAAAGAATATATGTCAGATGATGAATCATATTAAGTATAGTTCATCATATATAAAGAGGTTAGCAATTTTAGAATGTTTACTTGTGAAATAATAGCTATATGAAAGTAGGACTTGTTTAAGGGATGTGTATGTGTTCCTTGTATCCTTCTTGAATGGGATTTTTCCTTTTTTGTTACTGAGGGATACGTATGTGTTCTTTTACAGTCTCCATGTATTACTTCTGATAGAAAATGATGACATAAATCAATCTATTTCAACTTGCACCCAATTTAAATGTATATTTAGTCAATGTTATTATGTTATTATATTTTTTATTTAAATAGGTTTATGATTATTACAGAATTTAGCTTGATTTTCAACATTGTTAATTTTTTAGATATGGCTAAAGGGGGAGGAAAGAAGCATTTGAATGCTACTTCATTTAAATCTGCTCAAAGGTTGGAGCAGCCATCATCTCAAAACCCAGACTTTTCCAATCCAGTAGATACTTCATCATCTAGCCCTTAAGTAGCCAATCCTACATCTAGTCACCGACCGACATCTATTGCTGCTCCCAATCCATTAGCTAATGTGCACATGAGTTATCCTCTTATTTAATAGGGCAAACTTCTTGTCTTCATGTGGTTGGAGTGGCTGGACTTGGACCATGTCCCTCTACTGAGCAATATCCACCTGCTGAGCCTGCTCAGCAGTAGCAGGATGTCGAGTCTCCCAGTTCATCACTACACCCCTCATATCTAGTTTTACACCACATTCAGGGGATAATAATCGTATTGAACCATATGGTGTTACGTAAGTTGAATGAACTGCATTCTTTAAATTAATTTTCCTTATGAATAACTCTCTATTTAAAATAGCAGTTCCTCTTGCTTAGAATATTAATATTTAACACATTGTGATAGATTTACACGTTAGTCTAAGTGTGCATAGACCATCAGCACAATAATGAAGCAGCGATTAACGGTGGCCTGGCCGCGATTCAGTGATGTACCTCCTGAGGTGAAGAATGTTTGGTTTGGGTAGTTTGCTGTGAGTATTTTCTATTACTTTATGTTCCTGTATGTAATACTTCTAATCAGTTTTAAATTTTTTCCTACCTATATTTCGTATAGCAAGTGCACTCGGTAATTTAAATAATAAGAGTTCCTATAAGAGAGTCAAAGAGCAATTTTGTGGTGAGAAAAGATATTGAATTCCTACTTCAAAAACATATAGTGGTTGTTCTAGTAGCTACTTTAAATACCATGTTGGCAGCTACAAGGTTAAAACCAGTCAAAATCATTGACATGAAATAGGATGATGATTTTCAAGTAGAGGATGATGTATGTTTTGTTCGGTTTTTTTTTTATAGAATAAAGATAGAGGAATTTCAATCCCTAAATAAAGTAATACTACTAGAAAAATAGCAAAAGGTTTCGATTGTAATATTTCTAAGGCCCTTTAGACCTATTTTATTTTATGATATTCATTATTTTAGACCTATTTCTAGATATGTTGCATGATGTGGAACTAGAGCTATAAAACTAGTGTATTAGAAAGAGTTGCCACCCCTAACTAAGTCTTGTTCAATCTTTTTGTGTGCCTAGTGCTTACCTGAATTTCTTTACCCCACTTTTGTATGGTAAACTCTGAGTCCAAAGGGTTTGTGCAAGGGAGAGTTGCTATCTATAACATGCTTGAAGCACCTTTATTTGTGTACACCAGTAGAAAAGCACAGGCACTAGAACTACAACACCAAAAAAAAAAAAAAAAAAAGCAAGAATAAATGATTCATCACTGAAATGTTGGCACATTAAAGGGGAGTTGGACATTACCTATCTCTGAATTGTTTCAACTGGTACCTCCACAAGAGTTCCTTCATCATGGCCTGAAAGAAATAGATTCTTAGACCTATTTCATCAATATCAGTAAACATTTCAAGTTACTGTACATGCTTAAACAAGTCTAACAATCTGCTATCTGTTGCACTCCCAGTTTCCTTGCTCAAAAATTAGATAACTTGCATACATACACAATAGGTGGAAAACTCAAACTAAAAGTAATGATATATGTGTGCATGCAAAACATTAAGTTCTCGGAACTATTTCTTTAATCTTTGGTTAATCTTAAGCAAAAAGTCAATGAATCAACAAACTTGCTTTTTTTGGCAAAAAAAAAAAATAAAATAAAAACATGTCATGACGAATTATAAGTAACTAAACACTTCAGATATGAAACATGTACTATTTGCTAATGATCTATATTCTTGGCTCAGTGATTCATTTGCTAATGATTTCATATATGGGTTGCATTTCTCACTAAGGTGCTCTATCTACTGGTGATATCTTATTTTTGCCTTAAGGTAACCATAGTAGCAATAGTTTGAAACCTCTCCCACCTCCCTCTCCCCCTAACCGCCTCCTCTTTTTTTTTTTTTTTTTTCCATTTTTTCAATATGCAACAAAATGTTAGGTGCAAGCAACAATGACCAAAAAGAAGCTAAGAATCAATTGTATTAGACCCAAGAAACTTACTAGCTTTTCTGCATTGAAAAGTTTAAAGATGGAATCAGTCTTAACAAAAAACCTCATGGTGTTAATCTAATTTCTTAGTGTTCAACGATTTGAGAAAAAAAAATTACACCATGTATTTCTTCTATTCCATGTCAAAAAATATATTGTTGCTATTTCCATATGTCTGATGAGCATCTTTCATTACAGGTAGAAGCTTCTCTTGTAGTAGCATATAAATCTCTACCATTTCAATGTGAGACTTATCTCCAGCTAAGAATAAATGATTCCTGCCCTTTACTTCTACTTTATTCCTACCATTTCACCTTTATTCCTACCATTTTAGTGATGAATCATCCTAGGTAGGCAACTGTGACATAGGCAGTTCTACATCCTCTGGTAAAACTATTAGTGAAGATTTCAAGCTTCAAGATAATAGATTCTAAGCTTGCTTGTATGGCTAATGTGATTTTCTATTCCAGTAACACATTACATATGTTTAGGAAAAATTCTTTTGGATGCAACTGGGCAATATTTGGACAATGATTGGCATAAGTAGTGAACTTTATATATTGTATTTTTCTGAAGAGAATGATCAACTAGATTTGCACTAAACTATGATTGGCATTGATTTACTAAAGTGTGTATAGTAGTTGGCTATTTTGAGTAGAGATACACAGTAGTCTGCTATTTTGAGTAGAGATACAGCTTGTGGTATAATAGTTGATACATCAACTTTCATTTGTTGTATATAGATTTTCTGAGATCTGTGTATTTTGAGTAGAGATATAGCTTGCTGTACACTGATCTATTGATGATTGATTAATAGAGTTGTAAATTTTTGCAAATGAAAATGCATGCCTAAATTTTCTTCTTTTACAGTTTTTTAGACAGAACATGTCAACAAAGACTCTGTTTTCATTATTCGCTTTTATAGAAAATTGAGGGACTTCAACATAGGCTACTTTTATGTTGCTTGATTTTCCAAGTTTTGGGATTTTGAAATTGGACATGTGGTATGTGTTGTTGTTGAAGAAACTTACTTTTTCTGAGTCTATTGAGTTTATGACAGGAAGACAACTGCTAGTCATCTTAGTAGTCTAGTACGATTTCCTTATTTGCCATCTTGGGATTTTGAAATTGGACATGTCGTATGTGTTGCTACTGAAGATAACATTCTTTTCTGAGTCTATTGAGTTTATGATAGGATCGCGACTATTTGAGATTTGAATTATAGGTTCATGAATTCCTAGGTCAATGAACATGATTGTGGGAGAGGAAGCTTGAAGAGGAGGGGAATCTTGAAGGGAAATATATAGAGCATCTACTTAACTAGATGAACCTATTCACTTGTGAGAGATGAATTGTTTTATGGTGTTTCATATTTGTTCCTTGTTTTATGTGACTGCTCCAGGACCAACTTGTAGTCTAACTGGTCATTTTGTTAGAGACTGCTAGGATCACTTTCTTTTCAAAGGAAATCCAGTAGTTCTACAATACTGTTTTCCATACCCCAACAAAACTATTTTTCAGCATATGTTGTGGAATGCCGAGTCTTGTGACCCTTTAGCAATATAGTTTGGCTTCTATAATATAATATTGTGTCATAAGGTTTGGAACCATTATTTCATTTACTAAAGAATCAATTTCTAAAAATTATAATATAATGTTGGCTTCTATAATACAAAATTATCAGTTTTTAGTATATGTTGGAATCAATTAATGATTTGTAAAGTAACATGTGAATCAAGCCATATTAGGTAGATTTTGTATCTCTGTGCTATATCACAACAATCTGGCCATGACTAATGCATCTCTCTTCTCTAACATATCTATTCATATTTCTCAAGAATTTTCTATCCTTGATACAAAATTTACTTTTTGCTCTTAAATTCTAAGATATTGCAACTTCAAGCGATGCCTAGAGCTAAAACACGTTAACTACAAGTAATGCTTAACTTGAGCAGTTACTGGAATTCATAAACGAGTATTTTACTTTTTCTACAGCCATTGTGCCCTTATCAATATCATGAATACTTATTCTAATATGTTATTTATTGTAGAAACACTAGACATAGCACTTGAATCATTCGCAGTGGATACGTGCAGCATGAGAGGAAAGGTGTTGGGTAAGAATGATTGATACCCTTGCAAAGATTAGGAATGTGCACAAGAAGAGGCCTGCTTAGATGACATAGGATATATCTGAGGCACTATGCAGACATTGATAGTCCAACGATTGGTAGAAACTATCGCATGTTGCTAAAGAAAATAAAAAGTGTAGCTCTGCCAAACACACCAAAGGCTCTAATAGGTTTATAGAGCATGAGGCCAGAGTAGTATCTCGTATTATATTAGTCATTTTAGTTGCTAGCTTTACTTTAGTTACTATCTTCCCATGTAGGCTACTCTCTTACAGTTTTTATACTACTTGTAGTGTGCAGAGCAAGGAGATGACTTTGGCTATGCTGACTTATATGAAAAATTGCACCAATTTCAAGATGGGCCTAATAAGGGCGAATTTGTAGATGAGAGATCCCGAAAGATTATTATATGTTATGTATTAATATCAATAGTTGCATTTGCATAATACTTTTGTCTTTTGATTTTGCTTTAACCTTAAAAATACTTTCTAGGAGGATGTCCAAATGATGAAGTTACAGTACTCACAGATAGAGTCCTCAATTGATTCAATATTTCCTCTAAGTTCTATGCCAGATGAGAAAGCATTAATTATGTTGGTAGCAGGTGGATTGAAAAAGGGTAGGATCTATGGCATGGGATTTGAAGCTTCACGCTTGAAACTTCGATATCGTCTATCTGAAGTCTCGTCACCCACACCGTCAGTGGATTTAGAGAAGCTTTGTGGTGAGCTTGAGAAGATCCTTCAGCAGCAGTTTCAGCGAGAGTTGGATAAGAAGGACAAAGAGATGGAGAAAGAGAGGAAAAAGATGAGGAGGACATTAGAGAAGAAGGATAGGAAGATGTCAGCATTGATTGATATGAATCTCATGGTAATGCAGCATCTTAACTTATAAATGCCTTCTATTCCAAGTGACTCTGATGATTCTGATGAGGATGACTCATCTTCTGGCCCTTCAGCAGTTGTAGATACTTATTGCCGGATTTACCTTTTTATAGTTTGCAGTGTAGATCACTTATGTTTGCTATATTGAATACTGTTATAAAATATGTTGTCTTAGTGCATTTTAGATACAGTTGGATTATAATATATGTTGTATTTGCATTTTGGGTATAGTTGGATGCTTTTATAATATATGTTATTTTTTCATTTTGGATACTTTTATAAATTTACATATATTTTGGTTAGTGAATATGTTTTGTGGTTGTGTTGAGTGTAAGTTGAATACAGTGAGCAAATCCCTGGATGAATGGGAACTTGTTGCCACAAAAATAAAATTCTATGGCAAAGCCATGGCAATCTATCACAGATTTTCCATAGACAAGCATGTGCAGCCATTTATCCATAGCAAGTCGTGGCAATTTGGCACGACTTTCTATGGAAGCAATTGTTCTATAGCCAATCCATCATAGCCTGCCATGGCATTGCCACGGTCAAAACATAGGAAGAACTCAATCTATGGCAAAGATGTGATAATCAGCCACGGATTTGCCACGGTAGAAAACATGGAATCAACACATCCGTGGTAAATTTGTGGCAGTTTTGCTACGGCTTCGCCATGGTCAAAATCAATTTGTGGTAAAGTCATGACAAGCAGCCATGGATTTGCCACAGTAAAAGTAACACATCCATGGCAAATTGCCACGATTTTGCCACGAACAAAGTTTGGAAGCATTTAAACCGTGACCACGGATTTGCCACGGAAGCAACAATAGAAGCATTTTGTCTGTGACAAATCCATGACAATTGCCATGGCTTACCATGGATAGTGAATCGTTCCGTCTCAATTTTGTCGCAAGTTTTATCACCGAATATGAATTAGCAATGGCTATCACTAGAAAATGTTGCTGGCAGATCAAGACGGTAGATGATTTCCGTCGCAAAAAATTTTAGTGATGAAGGTATTTGCCATGGATTTGATTCCGTCGCTGATCCATGGCAAAATGTTGGTTTGCCACATATTCTTCTGTGGCAAACCCATTGTTTTCTTGTAGTGTTCTTGTGGTATTAGTTGCTAAAGTGATTTTTCTAGACAAAAGATGATCAAAGAATTATGTTTGAGAATTGTATTTACTTAATTCTTGGAAAAAAGAAACGTTCTTTCAAAGAGTTTATAAAAAAAAAAATACCTTTCCTCTTAAATTGTTGTTTTCATAAAAAGTTAGAATTTTTCCTTAGAAAAGATGATTTCTTGATGTGTTCTTGAAAGATCTTGATGTGTATATGCTAAGGGTTGTGTTGCCTCATCTATAGTACTATAAGGATGTGTTTTCATGAATTATTAAGACCAATAAGTTGATTTATTGAAGCCTAGAACAAATTACATGCTTGCTGAAATTTTTCTAAATCTGTGATAATTGCTTGTTTTGGTTTGACATAAAATAGCAAAGTAATTTATTATTGTAGGGCCTTTTTGATTGTTTACTAGACACATTTAGGATGTTATTTATGTTTAATATCATGCTAGAAAATCTTGGGATTAATCTCAGTAAATTTTTGAAAAAACAGGGAAAGGAAAAAACAGAGTTTATTGGTTTACTGTATAGTTTGTTTGAAGCTGTTACTTTTGAGTGATAAAATCCAAATCTACAAAATAGAGAAAATGTATCCTTATGTGTGTAGATATTAACCATAAAGTTTTAGCATTTTCTGACATCGTAATTGAAGATTATGGATTTTTCTTGAACGCTGGTTTGTTTTGGGTAGAACACTACAATAGTAAAAAATAAATTTATGAGTGCAATTAATGTATGATTTTTGTGCAAGGCCATCTAGATTCTATTTTATATGTGTTTAGGAATGTTTCTGTAAAATTTGAGGTCATTCTGAGGTGTTTTCATGTGTATTATATTTTTAGGAAAGAAGAGTAATTGTTGGAAATTGTGATCAACTTAATAATTGTTAAGAAAACTCTCTATTATTAATTTGTATTCTTCTATAAATGTAATAATTATATGGGTTGACACTTGGGGATGAAGTTAAAGTTTGGACAAGGATTTATTTTAAGATTTGCTTGTTATATGTGAATAGAGAATTAATTATAAAAGGAATATGATTTTCTAAAGTATTAGGAGTAGGTGGTGACTTATTTATCTTATGACTTTTCGACTTGGAAGGTCATCAGGAGCAAGGATCCACTTATTAGGATTAAGAAATTAATTTTCTATAGCAATGTATGTTGTTGCATTAAAACCATTTGAGAAATATAGCAATTACAAGTTGTTAAATGTTTTGTGGTACCAATGAAAACATGGATTGTTATGATGAAATGTTCACTATAGCTAGTTTTCTTATTCTATTTCAACTCACATACTTTTTTTTTTTTTAAACAAAAGGATTTTAAAACAACACACTTGACTTTTGCACTAAATTATTTAACCAAGGTTTAATAGGTCATGCTTGATATGTATATATATATATAAATATATATATATATATATATGTATATATATTTGGTTACTACTTGTTGCTAATGTGCTTCTTTGTTGTACAATTGTTGAGTACTTAGCAAGGGTAGGCTACTATCACCAGCCTAAGAAGGAGCAAGCTAGCTTTTGGTAGGCGACCACCTCCAAGAGGTGGACTTGTTTTTTATTAGGTGATAGTGGTAGGGAGTCAGGCCAGTCTGAGCTAGCAACAAGTTCCAAGTAGAATTGTATTTCTTTGGAATGGATAGCTAGTAAGTTAGAAAGGTTTGGGAGAAGGAGGAGTGTCCCCATCCAGTGGGCTGATCACCCATTATACTGTGATACATGGTTTCACAGTATAGGGTCATAATGTAGGGTTTCATGACTCAGGGCTATGATGCAAAGTTTTATAGCCCACTTTATTATTGAGCGATTGATTTCCTTAAAATCAAGTTATTTATTGAGAATGCAAATTGAAAACACTACTTTTATGTTTAAAACGGTTGAATGTGAATGCAATTACATTTTTGGTATTTCAAAATGCATATCACGAAATTGTTAAAAAAAAAAAAAATCTCACACACAGAGGACTTATTGGGAAATTTATTTATCATATTATTTGTGCATGCTTTTAGGTTGTGAATGCTGTTGATAGGGTCGGGGCTAGAGTTCAAGATCTTGTACTTGGCATTTTAGATGTTTTGCTTGGGGACAATGTTTTATCATTCTTTGTTTTGAGACTCTGTATAAGTTTTACTTGAGTTGTATTATGTTTAAATTTTATTTGAAGTATTTCTTTGGATAAGTCATTTATTTACCTCATTATAAAGACCCCTTGTTCTTTGGACTAGGTGATATCCCTGCCCTTTTTGGGTTACAAATGTAGCAGGGTGTTACAACCTCTTTATTGGGAATCATTGCTCAAGAAGTCTGGCCAAGGCAACTATATGATGGAAACAATTCTAAGATGATACATATAATGAGTAATGGATTCTAAGAACAAGTACTAAAGTATTTGGGTTAGAATTAATAATATTCCAAGGGGAATTGGCACTAATTCTATACTCCAAATCAGATGAGATATAGTATAATGAAAGGAGTTTATTGCACTGGTATTTGTTATTAAAAGATTCATGTTAAACTGCTTGACTTTCTAGACTTTTGTGTGGTCATGATGTATTGCTAGATGCCGCTCTTGATCTGCTTGATGTGAGTTTATTAATTAAAGAATTAATAAATTATTCCTAATGATTGAGGATTGATAATCCTACAATTGGTAGGACTAGTTCATATTTTGCTATCAATTGATTAGAAAACTTAATAAATCACACACAGTAGAGAATTTAATACTCAATGTATTATATGATAATATTATAGAGTTATTTTGTGAGAAGAAAATAGTCTTGTGGCTGTAATATAACTTGGTAATAGTGTTATAGGTAAATTACAAAGAGTTTATAATTTTAGGGTTTAAGTGCAATTATTTGCATAACCCTAAGCCCCATAAGTGTCTATAAATAGCTCACTTAAGAGGTTTGGCCCTAGAGGAGAAGTTCTAGAAAATCATTTTCATATAACCTTAACTTTTGGTCATCCACTGTTTCTTTCAGAACTACCCTAACTGTCGCCAAGCCTACTAGCACTGGCTAACAACGTTACTGCTTAAGTGTTGTCCTCATGTGGATACTACTAGAGATGTTCCTACGTTTAGGACGTGGTGGTTGATCATGAACAACGCAAATAGAGAGTGATTTATGGCTTCATATTTGTCACGTGTTTGCAGTTTTCTGAAATCAACGAAATGTCAAAGAATGTTGATCGGTGGTGTGAGTTCAATTGCAAATTGTGGCATTTTTCTCATTAAAAAGGTGCAAAATTTTAAAAGTTGTACAATCCCTCCTTTTTTGATCCATTTTATTTACATGTAAGTATCCTCCTGTATGGGTTTTAGTTTTCTATCATTCCACAATTACTTTTGTTGAACATTGTTTATTGTTGTTAATTAAAGCCCAACGGTAGTGTCAAAGCCATCTTATATGTGATATTATAGATCACGTGAGTATGTTGATCTTGTTTCATCGGTTGTTTATAATTCTTTAATTCTTGTGTGATCATTAAATACACTTGACTGTGTGTGTGCGCGCGCACACACACACACACACAAAAGAATCGATTTTTGGTGAGTTTTATTTGCTTGTATGTTGCTGAGATTTTGTCCGGCAAGGGGTCTTCAAAATCCATGTATGCGTTGCTTTACTATATATTTTATTTATAGGTTAAGTTATGATAGTGATCATAAACACATGTTGATATAGATTAACGTTATCAAAGCATTGATCAGTTTTGTGAAATCTAAAAACTTAAAAAAATAGGTTGTTTCGAACAACTATGGTTTCAGCGATTCAAAGATTCATAATCTACTTCTTTATTTGGTCTTGAGGAGATTTGTTATTGTTTATATGATAAACATGTTTATGTGTGATTAGAAGAATCAATTCTAATCGCAATTCCATGATTTCATATGAGTTTTGGAGTTATGATAGGTTGTTTTTCTAGATGCAATTCTGGACATACAAAATAAAATCCGAAAGGCCCTAGACACTTGTGGATGCAAATCTGGATGCAAGCTCAAAAACAATTAGCGGTTTGCAAATGCATTTTTAGATGTAGACTCGGATACTACTATGGGATTATCGTATACCAATAATTTGTGAATGAAATTTCGAATGTAGTTTTGGATGCACAAACTATTTTTGAAACTCTATATAATTAACTAAAAATTTCAACCTACTTGTTATTCTGTTAATTATAGTATTTTTTTTTATCTATTGATTAAAAAAACAAAAACAAAATGGCCGTTACCAATATATGATTGGATTTTAGATCATACACTTGTGTTTAATATTTATTATGCTTTGAGCATATTTGTTTTGGCATGATGGCTTGGTTATGAATAATGTACCAATTTATTTTGGTATATACATGTGTATTGTTTTTGGTTTTTAAATATACAAGGTCTATATGCCTTGCTTTTTCTCTATAATCCTTGTTATATTTCTCTTCTCATCTAACTCCTCTCGAATACAACTTGAGGTTTCTCCATTAGGAACTTATATAATTAGATTACATAGTCTAGATAGGATTAGAAATATTTTGCAAGAATATGTAGATGGTGGCCAAGAACAAGATAATAGGATAATAAAATCTTCTTCTTAACATGCATGAATACATAGGTTTGACCTAATTAATTTTCTACTTGGATCAAGAAAATTAACCTAGTGAAGTCTATAATCAAGCTAAGTACTTTGGTTTATTATCGTTTTTGTCAATATGCTAATTATTGATGATTATGCATGCCATGTGATGAGACCTTAATAAAAGAATTAAATCCCTCAAACAACATTAAATCATAAAGTCTTCTATTAATATAGTAGGAATAAGAGTTCTTTTTCGAGATCATGCTGTTGGGCATACCCAAACCTACTTGATATTAAATATGTTTAAGCTATATAATTTGATTCTGGATTAATAGGTTGGATTTAACTAATATATTTATCTCAATTGGGCATACCAAAGGCTAAGGCATTTTAGAGGCAAAGTTGGGTTAGCATGACAGGGGTTAGATGTACACATATTTTGAGGGTTATTTGTACTATATTTGTTATGATTTTATGCTTAAATGACTACTGATTCCTTCTATTTTGCTATCTTTTGTGTAGAATTGATGAGATGAAGAAATGTGATAAAAGATGGTGAAACGTTGTTAAAAAGGTGAAAAAAGAGCAAGACAAATGGCCACTAAGTTGGTTGGTGCATAAGATAGAGTTTCGGCTCGTTTTTGTGCAAAAAATGACCAAAATGGAGCACTTTTAACACCCAGACAAATTTGATCCGGCCCTGGCTCAAAGCTTGAGTAGGCACCGGCTCAAGGCTGCTTAAATGTAGAAAAATAGAATAGGAGCAACGCTGGATGCTTCGGAACAACCAGGGCAAGTTTATGTCATGAATTTGACATAGAAAATGAGTTTTTGAGTAGAATTTGGCAACTTCTATTGAGATCTTTTAGGAATTGAGTTGGAAACGAATTAGAACTCTTGTATTTTTTAGCAACTAGAATTCCTATAAATATAAGAGATTAACTCCTATTAAATTAGTTTTCACTCTATACAATCAGAAAACTCCTAGAGGGTTGAATTAAGAACCAAGATTTAGGAGCATCAAGGAGACCCTTGGAGAAGGAAATGAGGTTGATAAAGAAGGTTTCATGGAAAAATAAGAATGTTTACTTGTCTAAAAGTGGTTTCTTTTTCTCTTCTTTTTAATTTATTGATAATTTAAGTTTATATTTTTAATTGTAGTTAAGGATATTTTTACTCTATGATATTGTGGTGAAGTATATCTAGACTTGTTGAATTCTAATTCTAAATATTTGATTACTTGATTTTATGTGTTGAATTAATTATTCCAGACTAATTAATTCACTATCTTGTTCTCTCTTAAGTGGATTGAAAAATAAGGTTAATGGAAAGACTTGGCAATCAAAAAGAGATTAATATCACCTAAAATATAGGGGTATTATTTCTTCCATTAAAAGGACTTTAGTGTTGCCTAGAATATATGAACATTAATTATTTAATTGAGTTGTTCTTAATGCTTCTTAGTTTTAATTAGGGAGATAGAACATACCCTTTATAAGAATAGAATTTCATGACTTGCAAAATGAGTGAAATTTGTTTTTCAAATTCATATTGGTTTTTGGGATTGGGAATCAATTGGTTGAAAGATATTTTCTTCACTTGTCATAGAATTGAGATATTTCTTCACCACATATCTTTTCTCCTTATTCTCATTCTTTGATTATCCTTGTTATTTTTCTTATGTGTCTTAATTTTCTCTAGTATAGGTAGTTTATTTGTTTTATCTCTTTATTTTATTTGTTAAAGAATAAATATTAGGGCAAAGTAAGGTGGGAGCCTAAGTTCCTATGGATTTGATACTTGCTATTTCTTGTACTATATGACGGGTATACTTGCTCATATATGTGATTTCTGTGGTAGTATTTTAATTAAAACTTGATTGAATGTGGTCTCTTGTTGTTAATTTTTCTAACACTTATCATAGTACTAGTAGCAAATGGAGCAAAGGTTACCGCACTTGTTGTAAGGACTTATTAGTTATTTTTGCCTCATAGATTGATAGTAGAACTTCCAAACTACTATTATGTTCCAGTTTTACTGAAAAACATTATTTCAGCTACTTATTTAGATATGACTAGTTTTTATTTAATTTTTAAGAATAAAAGTTGTTAGTTTTCATTAAATGATATCTGTTATGGTACTGAAACTTCGATGAATGGTTTGTATGTTCTAGATCTGGATTATCAAATTCTCAATATAAACAATAAGAGATAAACAAAAGACAACATGATCCCATCTTATTTATGGTATTGTCATCTAAGCCATATAAATGAAAATCACATCACAAAGTTACACAAGTGTGGTGACTTAGAATAATTTGATTTTGAATCAAATGATACATGTGAATCTTGCTTACGTTATAAAATGGCTAAATCACCTTTTACCAGAAAAAGTAAAAGGGCTACACAGTTGCTAGAACTTATACATACAGATATATGTAGCCCAATGTCAATACAAGCAAGAAATGGTTATTAATACTTCATAATCCTGACCAAAACTATGCACTGGTCTGGGACCCTATCTCTGACTCACTACTGATCGGGTACCTTGCCCATTCTCTAATTGTGATTTGGGTCTCTTCCTATCCCTTTCGGAGTCCGTTCGTCTAAACTCTACCTCAATGTCCAGACTCCTCTAATAGGCTTCTTTGTAGCTGCTTGGTCTGATTATTGATAGTCTTCCTCTGATTCTTGACTGCACTCCTTGAACAAACCTTTTTGTCCTTGAGATAGGGTCTCGATGTGATTGCTGGAGAATATTTTCCCAGAGCATTAAACCTGAGTGCATAGATTGTCATACTTATCTGACCCGTTTGCACTAACTCGAAGAACTGGTTCTCCTTCTCCATCTTAAATGTATTTGGGAAGTACTATTCCAAAAAGATCTCTCTAAACTTCTCCCAAGTAAACGGCTCTTGATCTTAGGAGTAAATGGACTTCACACATTTCCACCATCTAAGTGCTTCACCTATTAGAAATGGTACTGTCACCTTTGGTCTTACCTTATCTGGCACCTCCATGGTTTCAAAGTGGTGCTCCAACTCCTCGATCCATTCCTCATCTCTCTCTGGACCTCCTGTACCATTTAAGGTTGGAAGCCCCATCTCTTCATCCGTTCATACAATGCCCATGCCCCCGAGTCATTTTGCTGGAATCTGTAGTCCTAATCCTGTTATATTTTCTGTTGTTCAGCCTGAAGCCTGAGCTACTCTTGCTAAAATTTTTATGTGCTCTTGCTACACTAATTGCTGACTCTACATAGCCTGAGCCATCATAGCCAAAGCTATAGGCTTGTCCAATGGTGTGCTAATCCCTGGCATAGTTGTAGGGACAAAAGTGGGCACCCCAATTGGCAAAGAAGTTGGGGTAGCCCTGTAGAGGTTGGGGACAGTACAAAAGATGGAGGTGGAAGTAAATGGACTCCCCTAAATGGTACCTCTGTAGCCCTACGCGGTGCAGATAACGTAGTAGATGAGCTCGAGCCCTGAGCCGCCCGACTGGTTTGACCCCGAGCCCTTGTGACCATTCTATTCCGGCCACTATTTCCTGCACCCTCCTGAGCTGTCCTCCTGTTTCCTCTTTCCATTGCTAGTTCTTCAAAGAGCACATGCTAATGTAACAAAGGAAGAAAAACAAGAAAAGAATCAACACATCATCCCACCGCCAAAACAACTAAAAGCACTTCTCCTACTTTCATGTATCTCATAGTTCAAACTTAAATCCATTTCTTAATTTTTAACTTAGTTCACTAAAAAGTCAAGCTTAAAGAATCAAAACCTATTTTCTCTGATACCACTAAATGTCATACTATTGGAAATTGGCTTATCACAGATGACAAATTCCGTGGCTGATCAATTGAATTTTGTAATTGATTGATCTCAGCCACGAAAATTTTTTCATGATTGAAATCGTCATGGATGATTAATCAGCCACGTAAATTATTTCCATGAGTGATTAACCATAAAATATTTTGTAGTTGATAAATAAAATCTGTGGTTGTTTTAATTTAAAATAATTAAATATTATTTAATTGGAAATAAGGAATCAACCACGGAATTCCATTTCATGGGTGATAAGCCACGGAATTAAATTTTATTTTAAAAAAGACATCAGCCACGGAAGGCTGATTTAATAAATAATAATTAAATTTTATTGGCCACCGAGATTTGTGATCCACAACCCATTTCGTGGACCAAGCACACTTGAAAGTAACCCTCCAATTAATTAGAGAATTTTTTAATCTTTTGAGAGTTGAACCCAAAACCTCCCATATGAGGTTGAGACTTAACCACTGGGCCAAGTCCAATTGCTTGGACATCTCTCTCTCTCTCTCTCTCTCTCTCTCTCTCACACACACACACACACACATTTAAACTATTCTCAACATTCATTTTTTTTATAAATATTAATACTATTACAACATACAACAATCATATTAAATTTACTATGAAACCATATTATTCAATATAATAAATTATTTTGTATATTTATATAATTAAAAGTTTATATACTGTTAAGTATTTTACCATTTTTATTAAATAAATTTTACAAATATACACAAATATATAAACAATATATATGTATGTCGTGATATGTGTGTGTAAGTGTGTGTGTGTGTGTGTACACACACACACATGTATATATAAAATATATTTATTTATATAGATAAATATTTATATATATTTATAAATATTTATCCATATATCTATATTTATAAATATTTATAAATACATATAAAATAAATATGTGTTTTTATTTATGTATATTTATAAATATTTATTTTTATATTAATATTTTAAAATATTTTTAAAAAGATTTATATATTAATAGTTATATATAAATAAATATCAATTTATATATAAATATTTTTAAATATTTATTTATAAATATGTATTGATGAAAGATTTTTGTAGCTGATTTGTAGGAGATCAGTCATGAAAAATATTCGTGGCTAATCACCTATGAATCAACCATAAAAAACAAATCAATATTGATAAAATATTTTCATGGCTAATTCATCCATGGACATTTTCGTGGTTGATTCACCCACAGACTTTTTCGTGGCTGATTCGTAGGTGAATCAGCCACAAAAATCTTTTATCAATATATAATTAATATTTTTTAATTTTTTGTGGCTGATTTGTAGGTGATCAGTCACAAATTAGCCATGGATATTTTTCGTAGTTGGTCTCCTATGAATCAGCTACAAAAATCTTTGATCATTATATTCACAATCTTTAAAAAAAATTTGTGGATGATTCATGGGTGATCTCCTACGCTAGTTTTCATGGCTGATTGCCTAGTTTCTAGCAGTATCATTACAAGAAAAATGGGTTTTGTGACAAAATTTCCTAGCTAAAGGCCTTTGGCGAGAAAAAAGCTTCCTTGCCCAATCGTCACTAAACACCATCGCCCAAGGGTGCTGGTGACAAAATTTTATGTTTTGTCACCAAAAGGTTACCTTTAGCTAGGAAAAATTTCCTCACTAATGCTAAAACATTTTGTTGCCAAAAGTTTAAATTTTGTCACTAATGAAAAATTTTTAATCATAATATTATTACATTTTTGAAAAAAAAAAATGGTCACCAAAAAGGTTCAATGGTGACAAAAAATTTCCTTGCCAAAAGATGGTTCTTTAGTGAGGAAAGGTTTTCCTCACTAAAGGCTATACCTTTGACGAGGAAAACCTTCCTCGCTAAAGCTAAAAATTTTGTGGCCCGAAGGTTTTTTAGCGAGGAAAGCACTTCCTTGTTAAAGCCCATACTTTTGGCTAGGAAAATTTCCTAGCTACAGCTAAAACATTTTTGTATTTAATAATGATTTTTAGCGTGACAAAAAAATTTTGTTGCTAAGCTTTTTTCGCTAAAAAATTATCAAATTTTTTAGCCGAACTCCACCAGAACCCCACAGACCAGCCACACCTGATCGGATATCTTTATTGGTGTGGTCCATGTAGACTAGGCACATTGATTGGAGCTCCTTAATAACATAGGCTTGTTGTTGTTATGGTTCGAGCGCGAGACCTTACAATTGGAGCAATCGTGACTTAGTCGTTGGGCCAACCAATTGTTTGGTCTTACTATTTAAATTATTTCCAATATTTTTTTGTATTTTCTTAAACATTATTATTATAACAAAATACAATAACCAAATTAAATACACTATGAAACCACATTATGCAATGTAATAAATTATTTTCTACATTGAAATAATTTAAAAATTTATATATTATTAATTATATAATCATTTTTATTAAATAATTTTATACATATAGATCAATTGGAAAAAAAAACTTATACATCTATATATTTTCAACACACACACACACACAACACATACACTTACACACACAAATATATACACAAAATATAAACAAATATATACACAATACATGCGCAAATATACATATATAAATATAAATAAATAAAACACACAAATATATATACACATATAAATATATACACCCATATATATACATATATACATCTTTTTAAAAAAAACATATATACATCTGTAGGCATACATACATACGTACGTACGTACGTACGTACGTACGTACATACATACATACATACATACATACATACATACATACATACATATATGTATGTATGTATGTATGTATATGTGTATAAAATAGATAAAATAGCTTGCCATCTAGCAAATATCTATTTTAAGGTAAGATTTTGAACATCTTTTTGCAAAACAGATTTTGCAGCTTGGCAATCACTGCGAAGTAAAAATTTCTAATTTAATAATTCAGCTTGAAATTTGGAAATGCATAAAATAATTGCCAAAATTTCTTTTTTTTATGGTAGGATAGTTCTGCTGAGAACTATTCCAATGTTTTGATGCAAATGCAACTATATGCGTTTTGCCATCTTTGACTTGTTTAAGAATACCACCATAGCTGATATCAGAAGTATCTATTTTGACTATTTTGGGGGCAGAAGGGTCAGGAAGTGCCAAGCAAGGAATAGTCTTGACTTTCATGTTGACCTACTTAACTATGGAAGTATGGACATTGGTCCATGGAGGAGGAGGCTGTTTGAGTCTATTGTGTAGAGGTTTAGTGAGAGTGCTAATTCCTGTAACAAACTCATAAACATAATTGAGACAACCCAAGAATTTGTTTGAATCGCTCAAGATATAGAATCAGGAAGCTTATTAATCAGTTCAAGGAGAAGATTCAATTCTGTTGTCAGAGTATTGATGATTGGTTGATCATATTGGATCAAATGATCATTTTCTGTAGAATCAGAAGATGAAGAAGAAGGAATATCATCTTCCTGAATTTGGTTGAATTGCTGTTCATCATCAGCATCTGAGGAATTAGAAGAAGTATCACTTACACAGAGAATATTGTTAGGAGATTGTTTAAGATCTTCTAAAATATCCATTACTTGGATTCTTTTGTGAACTTTGCAGAATCAGGCAAGGTGACCTGGTTGGTTACATTTGAAACCGATAACTGTTTTGGGTTGGGCTACTATGGGCTTGGTTTTAGACCTAGACTTGGCAGCTTTATATGGATTGTAAGGTTTTGTAGGAGGAACAAGAAGTGCTGGCCTCTTTGAACTATTGAACCTTTTCCGAAGGTGGGGAGGTCTATAGGAAGATTGTTTATGTTTATATTTCCTACGGGTTTTGGTACTACATGAGGGTAGTCCAAATTATTCACAAAATGTGCATAAGTCTTTACTTCGCTGGGCACGATCTTTAGCTATCTGTCTCAGCATCTTATCTTGACAACAGATTTTGAGAGCAACCTGTTGGATTTGGCTGGTTAATTAGCCAAAGGTAAAGGTTTCATAAGGTACAATACCATTGTACTGGGTTTGGAGTTCTTCACGAACAAGATCACGAAGGGATTTTAGAAGCCCATTTAGGAATTTTTCTTTCCAGTATTGGCTGTTTCCATCAGGTCTTGCATAGATCCTGGTGAGAAAGGTATCCTTATACCATCTGAAATCGGATAAGGTTTTGCACTTAAGGTTGTTCAGGATTTCAGTAGACTTTTCTCTGAAAATTCCAGGATTACCTATAAAGGTTTTAGTGATGGTGAAGATAAGCGTTAACACAACATCAGAAATAGGTTCTCCATCCTGAAGGATTGGTTTACCATCTGGATTAGTTTTGACAGCATGAAAAATGTTATGCCGGTCTGCTTCAGTGAGATGTTCATCCCACCAACCTTTGAGTTGTCCTGTAAATCCTGCTACAAGAACATGAGCTACAAGCTGATCAGAACAATTATTGGTAGTGCGATAAGCAGCGGCTACCATGGTCATTTGCTGAAGTTTAAACATAATGTTGTATTCAGATTGACCATCTATGTTCCATTCATAGATGTTGTTAGCATTGTAACAATTTTGAAGAATGTTGGGACTTTCCTGAAGGGCAACATCTGGATGAGTGGCTCTAGGATAGTACAACTTTTGAGAAGTTTTCAAATTAGAATGTCTATTCAATCGAAGAGGTAGGATGCCTGATTGTAGAGGAAGCAATTTTCCCAAGTTAACACCAAGGTTTGGAGAAGATTCTAGAATGTCATCAGAATAATTATCAGAAGTAGAATCAGGATCATTTTGATTTAAAACAGAAATAGAATTTTTGGAACTAACTTGTTTAGGAGATTTTGGAATGATTGATTTTTCAATTTCAGCTATTGTACGCTGGAGATTAGTGAGAATAGGTTTGTCTGATGTTCTCTTATTCAGTTCTTTCCTATACTGGAGAGGAATCTCATAAGGTCAGAACAAAGGGATTGACGGTGAAGAAGTACTAGACTCAGGAATGATCGGAGTTGAAGAAATACTTGGTTTTGAAATAAAATATTCACCAATAGTTTGCAAATATTTATTTGTATAATTATTTTGTTCATAAATATTTTGAATGTCTTTTAGATGGAACATATTGTCGTCTTTGTCTTTCCTTTTAAAAGGAGTGGCATCAATTTGTTCGGCTCCAAAAGGAATTTTGAATTTTTGACCAAGCCGAAATTCAGTAGAAATGTTTTGTCCCTGGGCAGTTTGCCATAATTTTGAAATATTAACAGAAGAGGCAAAATGATAATCAATGTTATGGACTTCAGCATATGCTTCAAACCATAAAAAGAAATTAATTTGCTTTTGAATTGAATTTAAAAATTCATAATAAGAATCCTGAACTTTCTGTTGGTTGGATCCTTGAAAGTTTTCGAAGAACCATATTCTTTTAGAAAGATTTGGAAGAGAATAAAATTCTTCTCTTAATTTGGTTTTGTCAATAACAAAAACATTTTGTACTTCTTTATCATCGACCTGAAGAATATTAAGTTCTCCTGTCATAGCAGAATGAGTAGGTAAGGTAGGTAAATCTATTTCAGTATCATCAGTTCAGGCTGGGCAACATACCTAACTTGAGGAATCCTAGAGTCAAGATTGATACCTTGTAGATGGGTAGCTATAGAGGATACTAAATGTCGAGGAGGTTGGATTCCTGATGAAGAGGCAATAGATTGGGGATATGAAATCCTTTGGCTGAGAGATCTTTGAAAAGTAATTTCTACAGATCTACAGGAGAATTATCTAATTTCTGATACAGTAGAATTTTCTGGTTTATCATAAGGAGTTGCTAAAAAACTTTCAAGGATCTAACCAACAGAAAGTTCAGGATTCTTATTATGAATTTTTAAATTTAATCCAAAAGAAAATTAATTTCTTTTTATGGTTTGAAACGTATGTTGAAGTCCATAATATTGATTATCCTTTTGCCTCTTCTGTTAATGTTTCAAAATTATGGCAAACTGCCCAGGGACAAAACATTTTTGCTGAATTTCGCCCTGGTAAAAAATTCAAAATTCCTTTTGGAGCTGAACAAATTGATGCCACTCCTTTTAAAAGGAAAGACAAAGACAACGATATGTTCCGTCCATAAGACATTCAAAATATTTATGAACAAAACAATTATACAAATAAATATTTGCAAACTATTGGTAAATATTTGATTTCAAAACCAAGTATTTCTTCAACTCCGGTCATTCCTGAGTCTAATACTTCTTCACCGTCAATCCCTTTGTTCCGACCTTATGAGATTCCTCTCTAGTATAGGAAAGAACTCAATAGGAGAACATCAGACAAACCTATTCTCATTGATCTCCAGCGTAGAATAGCTGAAATTAAAAAATCAATTATTCCAGAATCTCCTGAACAGGTTGGCTCCAAAAATTCTATTTCTGTTTTAAATCAAAATGATCCTAATTTTGCTTTTGATAATTATTCTGATGATAGTCCAGAATTTCCTCCAAACCTTGGTGTTAATTTGGGAAAATTGCTTCCTCTACTACCTGGCATCCTGCCTCTCCGATTGAATAGACATTGTAATTGGAAAACTTCTCAAAAGTTGTACTATCCTAGAGCCACTCATCCAGATGCTGCCCTTGAGGAAAGTCCCAACATTCTTCAAAATTGTTACAATGCTAACAACATCTATGAATGGAACATAGATGGTCAATCTGAGTACAACATTATGTTTAAACTTCAGCAAATGACCATGGTAGCCATTGCTTATCGCACTACCAATAATTGTTCTGATCAGCTTGCAGTTCATGTTCTTGCAGCAAGATTTATAGGACAACTCAAAGGTTGGTGGGATGAACATCTCACTGAAGCAGATCGGCATAACATTTTTCATGCTTTCAAAACTAACCCAGATGGTCAACCAATCCTTCAAGATGGAGAATCCATTTCTGATGCTGTGTCAACCCTTATCTTCACCATCACTAAAACCTTCATAGGTAATCCTGGAATTTTCAGAGAAAAGTCTACTGAAATCCTGAACAACATTAAGTGCAAAACCTTATCCAATTTCAGATGGTATAAGGATACCTTTCTCACCAGGATCTATGCAAGACCTGATGGAAATAGCCAATACTGGAAAGAAAAATTCCTAGATGGGCTTCCAAAATCCCTTTGTGATCTTGTTCATGAAGAACTCCAAACCCAATACAATGGTGGTGTACCTTATGAAACCATTACCTTTGGCCAATTAACCAGCCAAATCCAACAGGTTGCTCTCAAAATCTGTTGTCAATATAAGATGCTAAGACAAATAGCTAAAGATCGTGCTCAGCAAAGTAAAGACTTAGGCACATTCTGTGAACAATTTGGACTACCCTCATATAGTACCAAAACCCGTAGGAAGCATAAATATAAACAATCTTCCTATAGACCTCTTCATCTTAAGAAAGGGCTCAATAGTTCAAAGAGGCACTTCCTGCTCCTCCTACAAAACCTTACAATCCATATAAAGCTGCCAAGTCTAGGTCTAAAACCAAGCCCATAGCAGCCCAACCCAAAATAGTTATTTGTTTCAAATGTAACCAACCAGGTCACCTTGCCCGGTTCTGCAAAATTCACAAAAGAATCCAAGCAATGGATATTTCAAAAAGATCTTAAACAATCTCTTAACAATATTCTTTGTATAAGTGATACTTCTTCTGATTCATCAGATGCTAATGATGAACAGCAATTCAACCATATAAATATATATATATATATATATATATTTATACAAATTCATATATTCATATTCAAATATACATACACACACACAAATACACATACACACACACACACACATTCATATATATAATCACACACACACACACACACACACACACACACATATACATACATATACATATATATATATATGTATATATATAAATACACATACATATATACAAATTCATATATCTATATTTAGATATGCATATATATACATACATGCATACATACATATATTATATATATATATATTAATATATACACATATATAAATAATACATATAAATAGTGTGTTATGACCAAATTTGAAGGTGATCAGATATATTTTGGCACGTAATCTAACAAAATATCTACAAAAATACAAAAAAAAAAAGGATATTTACAAAGATAGGCAGTTCAAATTAACAATCCGGCCTTTAGATTTGTTAAAATTGTTAAGAAAAGTATTATGACCAAAATTTGAAGGTAATTGGATATACTTTGGCATGCAATCCAATAAAATGTCTACAAAAAATACAACAACCCTAAGGCATTTACAAATATAGGCACATCAAATTAATGATCCGACCGTTAGATTTATTGAAATTATTAAGAAAGGTGTTATGAACAAATTTGAAAAGTAATCGGATATACTTTGGCATGTAATCAAGCAAAATATCTATAAAAATGCCGAAAAACTAAGGCATTTACAAAGATAGGCACTTCAAATTAACGATCAACCATTAGATTTATTAAAATTGCTAAGAAACGTCTTATGACCAAATTTGAAGGTAATCAGATATATTTTGACACGTAATCCAATAAAATATCTACAAAAATACCGAAAAGCTAAGGCATTTACAGAGATAGGCACTTCAAATTAATGATACAACCATTAAATTTGTTTAAATTACTAAAAGAAGTGTTATGACTAAATTTGAAGGTAATCGAATATATTTTGACATGTAATCCAATAAATTATTTACAAAAATAACGAAAACCTAAGGCATTTACAAAGATAGGCACATAAAATTATCGATCGACTGTTAGATTTGTTGAAATTACTAAGAAAAGTGTTATGACCAAATTTGAAGGTAATCAGATATACCTTGTCATGCAATCCACTAAAATATCTACAAAAATGCTGAAAACCTAAGGCAGTTACAAAGATAGGCACATCAAATTAACAATCCAACTATTATATTTGTTGAAATTATTAAGAAAAGTGTCATAATCAAATTTGAATCTAAGCAGATATAATTTGGAACGTAATCGAACAAAATATCTACAGAATACTGAAAACCTAATGCATTTACAAAAATAGGCACTTCAAATTAACGATCCAACCGTTAGTTTGTTAAAATTATTAAGAATAGTGTTATGACCAAATTTGAAGGTAATCGAATATACTTTGGCATGTAATCTAACAAAATATCTACAAAAATACCGAAAACCTTAGGCACTTAGAAAGATAGGCACTTCAAATTAATGATCCGACCATTTGATTTGTTTAAATTGTTAAAAAAAAAAGTGTTATGACCAAATTTGAAGGTAATAGAATATATTTTGGCATACAATCCAACAAAATATCTACCAAAATATCGAAAACCTAAGGTATTTACAAAGATAGACACATCAAATTAACGATCCGCCCATTATATTTGTTGAAATTTCTAAAAAAAATGTTATAACCAAATTTGAAGGTAATAGGATCTATTTTAGCACATATTTTAGCATAATATCAATAAAAATGGCCATAACTTAATGCATTTGCAAAGATAGACATATCAAATTAACGATCCAACCATTAGATTTGTTAAAATTGGAAAAAAAAAAGTATTATGACAAAATTTGAAGGTAATTAGATATATTTTGCCACATAATATGGCATATTCTCATATTTGATTGTATTACATATAATTAAAAATTTAGAGATTAATTTGTAAAATTTTTAGGGTCATATTATAAATATTTCAAAATTTAAGGACCAATATATAAATTTATAAAGTCATTTTGTATAAATAAAAAATTTAAAGACCAATTTACAAAATTTATGGGTCATATTGTAAATATTTAAAAATTTAGGGACTGTATTAGTTATGAATGGAAATTTTGTCGCTAAAAGTACAGTTAATGGTGATAGAAGTTAATATTTTTAGCTAGAAAATGTATATTCGTCGCTGATGATGCATTATTAGCGAGAAAAATTTTACTAGGAAATGAAATTTCGTCGCTAATGGTGTATCATTAGCGAGGAAATTTAAATTTTCCTAGCTAAAGCCATCACTTATAGTTAAGAAATAAAAAATTTGTCGTCAAAGGTCTTAATTAATATTTTGTCGTTAAAGAAAAACTTTCATCGCTAAAAGGTATTTTTAGCAACAATTTTTTTTTTCCTAACTAAAGTTTTGTCGCCAATGTATCATTTTCTTATAGTGTGTCACAACTCGGATCTGGGGATGACATGGCGACATCCTAAAATAGGATACTGAACCCATGATAGACCAAACAGATAACTCAAATCTTTTTGTCAACCGAATAATAACTGGACTTTAAAGTACATAATCTCCCAAGTACAACTAGAAATAAATCCATCAAAAACTCCAAACATCAAAGTCATCATAAACTAAAACATTCTACCACCAACAATTGAACATCAATCATAAGTGCTATTAAAAAAGAACTTTCACTCCAAATCTTCTCAAACCACTCGTCTAACTCCTCTTCTTCTAGTTGATACCTTGCAAAATGGTAATGAAGGGGTGACCTTACTAACTCAGTAAGGTAAGTACAGCTTTATTGGGGTTGAGCATGTTACAGACTATTATAATTTTCGAAGTCATAGAATAAATGCTTTGATTGTCAAAAGTACTTATTGTAGTGAATTAGTTGTAGGACAACAAACATAAGATTACAGAAATGAAACATTTGAAGACACACACGAAAAATTAGAGATTTTCTGAGCAAAACGAAAGTAAATCAAATAGAGGAGGAACTGGCACCTGAAGAAGAGTAGAACTAGCATCGTATAGTCTCGGGATTTGCCCAATAAACAAAATATAAATAGTACATGAACAAAACAATGATATCACAAAATTGCAGGCTTCATGAAGTTCAAAAACTTAGCGACTACACCAAACAGCCACAACCAACCACTATTTTGAACAAACTTACATTGAATACAATGTAACATTATTGATCACGTAACAAAATTTAGAATTTGAGACATGCTTGGGGTAAGGTCTGATGTGTCCGGACTTAGGTATAAAAATCATACAAAAACTAAGCACATTCCCAATCAAGTTTAAATTAAAATGTTCAACCCAAATCACACATATGAGCAAGTGTACTCATCATTAACCGAGCATAGGGTTCAAACGAGTGTCGATCCTCCAGGAACAAGTAGACATTGATCACCTTTCTTTCATTGTTCAACCAACTCGATGAAGTTAAAACGAAATAAAAAATAAAATAAAAGAAAAAGAAAAAGAAAATTATATACATGTCAACGATGTAAAATTATGTAACTTAAGCCATTGTGTAGACAAACATGATCTTAAAGAACTCAACCATTATCATAACTAATTATTCCCTTGGCATCATAAAGGATTAAGATAGACTCACTTCTTTTTCAATCCATGAATCCCTATCTACTAGGTAACTTAGTATCACATATTATGTCTCAACCAGTCTTACCCAAAAAATGCATTAAACACAATCCTTGATTAAATTTCCATATTCTGGCAAACTTAAAACATGAAACTAACCAATGAATCCATATTCTAGCATACATCAATTAATCTTTAATTACCAGTTCTTAGTAATTAACCGCTTTTTCAAGCAAGTTAAAAGACAACAAATATGAAACTAATGAATTGAAACCACCATCAACCCCCTTTTCAAGCAAGTCAATAGAAAGTAACAATCAATCAATCTCGTAATGAGCGCAAGTAATTAAATACCAAGAAGAACAACCAATTAAGCAAAAGATCAAATATCTCTACATATCATGAATATCTAAAACAATGTTAAATTATAATAAAACAATTAACATATCATTGTTCAAGAAAAAGAAAACAAATTAAAAGAAAGCACGCATAGACAAGCCTTATTCTTCTTCCTTTGAAGACTTTCTTACACAACCCTCCTTGAATTGAAAAATTCCTCCTTTGATTGAGTGATTTTCTATAATAATCAATGAATTCTCCCATTTTCCCTTATGTTTTTCATCTATTTGTAGGCTTGGAAAGTGTCTAAACTCATTCGTGTAATGTTCTTGGCCGAGTAGAAGTTGGAAGATACTAAAACTCCTTAGATTACCAAAAATCACATAGAAAAAATTAGGTACCGCCTTAGCTTCAGGGCACACCCGGCGCCGCCTTGGCTCTCGGAGCCAGTGCCGGTTGTGTTCTGCTTCTCTACTTGTTCGTCGATTTTTCTCTGAATTGTGCACAATGAAGACCAAAATGCAGCCGGTGCCGCCTTGACTCTTGGAGCCGGTGCCAGTTTCCCTTTGTTCTGCTCTGTTTTAACAATTTTTCGTCGCTTTGAAGTTCATGCAATCCAGTGCATGGCCGGTGCTGGTTCTAGAGCCCTAGTCGGCGTCGCCTCTCCTCTGTTTTACGATGTTTCTATTTCATTTTACCCTAAAAATCTGAAATAAAGAAGAAAATACCTTTCCAAAGGTAAAATCTCAAATATGAAGGAATATGACTAGTTATTGAACAAAATATATCACAGAAGAACCTCAAATAACTAAGAAAAACATGACTAATTTAGCCGCTATCATATTCCCCCACACTTAGCTCTTTGCTTGTCCTCAAGCAATGTATCAAGAACAAGTAGGAAAACACAAGGTTAAATCAATCACTCAATCAATTTCCAAACCATATCTTCAATGCTTTCTTCATTCAAGAACATAAAACACATGATACTACATCTTTTACAACAAATGCAAGACTTGTGTAAGTGATAAATGACTTAGTAGAGCCATCTCAATACTTCACAATATTCTCAAACCATTGGAAAGAATTTAGTTTAAAAAGAATATGCATTCCATATGCTTACTTTTCATACCCTCTCTCCACTAATCCGAGACATAACATGATTCTACTTAGATCAAGTAAGACTTTTAAGTTTGTAATATAAGGCTAAAGGTTTGTAATATAGCTAATCAAACGAAGGATATAGGAGAATCAAAAATCAAAGCAAAACTGAGAGTTAGCAAGAAAAGGGTAAACAAATGAATCAATAATTTTCAACTCTTCTTGCTCTCCTATTCCAAAAATCCAACAAACCATAACCTTATATAGCAATTACAACTCCACTCTAGCAAATCCAGCATTTTTTCTCTTTCTTTTTTTCTCTCAACAACTCTTCTCTATTTCTTTCACAAGATCACTCAAATTTCCAGCAATGGTGTCAAGTAGTTTATATGAACTTAACTTTTTACAGCTCAATCACCATCCTTTTTGTGAACCTTTCTTTCTTCATTCAATTTTCCTTTCTTTCACTACTACTGCTGTTGTTTTTTTTTTTTTTCACTTCTCTTCTTTCTTTCCATCTTTTCTAGCAGCTTTTTTTTTGTTTTTTTTTTCAACCCCTCTATTCTTTTTCTTCTCTTTCTTTGCTTCCTTTCCTCTTTCCAGCTCAACTTATTATTGATCCATGACTGAAAGTAACAAGTCATGATCTTTATCCCAACATTCTTCCTCAACATTTTCTTACATATACTTTCACCCATCAAGAGCATAAAGATTTGGAAAATTATTCAAACTCTCATAAACAAGTAATGGACAAAATATTGTGATGGGTTTTAATGAAAGAAATCAATAATTTAGGCTCAAAATAGGCACTAGGGATAATATGACAATAGGTAGGCTTGAAAAGCTTGAACTATCCAAAGAAGGCATATTACCGTCGTCCCTAAGTTAAATCATGATTGTTTTTCTTATTTCGCCTCGAGAGGTATTCAAGTAATTTCTAGAATGCTCCATGAATTTTAGTAGAAAAACAGGTTTAAGAACAATGTAAAGCATTTGATCAAGAACTACTTCGTCCAAGTAAGTGCAAAAAGTCATGCATAAGCCATAAATGATCTAGAACATATGCTCTATAATCCATCATAAAGACATGCACTAAAAATATAGCTCGAAATCTCAAAGAAAATCAGAAAAATTAATGATATAAAAATCAGAAAAATTTTCGCTCAAAATTTTCAAGAAGGCTAAAGTATATGTATAGAAAACTTGTCAATCAAATCACTTCCCCAAATTTAAACTGGACATTGTCCTCAATGGCCAAATAAATATAACAAAGAATAAACCATACCATGGGACCAAGAATATAAAAAGGAGAAGAGATAAGAAAAATAAACTTCCATTCGTTTGGCATTGTGTTGTACAAGATCTGAATGCTTAAAGTATGAGGCATTGGCATAGTACCTAAAAGGAAAAATACAAAAGAAAACACCAAAGCATAAAAATTAGAAAAGAAAAATAAATCAAAAACAAAAGAAAGAAAATAGTAGAGAATATAGAAGTACAAGAAAAATAATAACAAAATTAAAACACACAAAGATAAAAGAAAACAAACTAAAAATCCGAAGAAAGCAACTAAATGCGACTCAACAAATAATGATACAAACTCTTTCTACACATTATGCTTCCTCATTAAACCTTTGGAAAAGTGATTAAAGCTCCAAGTAGAAGATAGGCATAATGTATGTGGAAAGAACGGAGGATTTTGAAAAATGGAAGGTTCAGGAAAACGATTTGTCTCAGCAAAGCAAAACACATAAACCCCATTCTCTAACATTCCTTTAGACCCATAATTATCTTTTTCAACATATAAGTGCACATAGTATCTAACGGATGCATTAACTTTGAAATCACCAATTAACCCTTCAAAAGAATTTTTACAATTAAAATTCCCTTTAAAACCTAGCAATTGAGTTCTTAAGGATGGGTTCAAGAAATCTTTACTTTTCGACACATCTACAAAAACTAAGTTACCTCCCGTTGAATGGGGTGAAGGGTAGAAATTTCCACCATCCTCCAAGGACTTCTTACGATATAGTGTTGAAAGATCCAACTCATTGAAGTATGCTCCCTTCCCACAGTGGATAATTGCCTCTCGTAGCATCTCTCCTCTCCTTGGAGATTCTCTGGTTCAAGTGTATGGGCTAGCATGAACTCATGAGTCTCCTCAATAATCTTAACTAATTGCTTCCTTTGATCGCACAATCGTTAGGAAGCTTCTTCATGCCACTGAACAGATGAATTTATATTGGCAACAAAAGAATGCACTAATGCTTCTAATGATGTCTCACTAAAAACATCAATGTGAGCTTGTAATTTTGCCAATCAATACACTAATGCTTTTTTTTTTTTTTTTGAGAAATGAAACAAAAACGATGAACATGCAACAATGATGAAAAATGCAATTTAATTCATGAAGAAATAAATAGAAATAAACTGAAATCTCTATATCACCTTTAGGTAATTGAATCATGTACTGAGTCTTATACCTAAAAAAATAAGAAGTAAGTTAGATAATAGAATTTATGATTAAAACAAAATTAAAAGGTTACAAAGTTAGTCAATGTTAGTCAATGTTAGTAAGTTAGATTACAAGGGTATACACAGATACACAAGATACAAAAAATAGCACCTTTATGCGAAAAGAACAATTGTACATATTTACATATTTACCTATTTATATATTTACATGGTTAAATCAATAAAATCCAAGCTTTCATGCTATTGTTCCCCAGTAATGGCGCCAAAAACTTGATGTTTCCGGACTTTGGTATAAAAATCATACAAAAACTAAGTACATTCCCAATCAAGTTTAAATTAAAATGTTCAACCCAAATTGCACATATGAGCAAGTGCACTCATCATTAACCGAGTATAGGGTTCAAATGAGTGTCGATCCTCCAGGAACAAGTAGACATTAATCACCTTTCTTTCATTGTTCAACCGACTCGATGAAGTTAAAACGAAATAAAAAATAAAAGAAAAGAAAAATAAAAATAAAAGTATATACATGTCAACGATGTAAAATTATGTAACTTAAGCCATTGTGTAGACAAACATGATCTTAAAGAACTCAACCATTATCATAACTAATTATTCCCTTGGCATCATGAAGGATTAAGATAGACTCACTTCTTTTTCAATCCATGAATCCCTATCTACTAGGTAACTTAGTATCACATATTATATCTCAACCAGTCTTACCCAAAAAACGCATTAAACACAATCCTTGATTAAATTTCCATATTCTGGCAAACTTAAAACATGAAACTAACCAATGAATCCATATTCTAGCATACATCAATTAATCTTTAATTACCAGTTCTTAGTAATTAACCGCTTTTTCAAGCAAGTTAAAAGACAACAAATATGAAACTAATGAATTGAAACCACCATCAACCCCCTTTTCAAGCAAGTCAATAGAAAGTAACAATCAACCAATCTCGTAATGAGCACAAGTAATTAAATACCAAGAAGAACAACCAATTAATCAAAAGATCAAATATCTCTAAATATCATGAACATCTAAAACAATGTTAAATTATAATAAAACAATTAACATATCATTGTTCGAGAAAAAGAAAACAAATTAAAAGAAAGCACTCATAGACAAGCCTCCTTCTTCTTCCTTTGAAGACTTTCTTGTACAACCCTCCTTGAATTGAAGAATTCCTCCTTTGATTGAGTGATTTTCTATAATGATCAATGTATTCTCCCCTTTTCCCTTGTATTTTTCATCTATTTATAGGCTTAGGAAGTGCCTAAACTCATTCGTGTAATGTTCTTGGCCGAGTAGAAGTTGGAAGATACTAAAATTCCTTAGATTACCAAAAATCACGTAGAAAAAATCAGGCACCGCCTTAGCTTCAGGGCACAGCCGACGCCGCCTTAGCTCTCGGAGCTGGCGCCGATTGTGTTTTGCTTTTCTACTTTTTCACTGATTTTTCTCCGAATTTTGCACAATGAAGACCAGAATGCAACCGGCGTCGGTTTCCCTCTGTTCCGCTTTATTTTGACAATTTTTCATCATTTTGAAGTTCGTGCAATCCAGTGCATGGCCGGTGTTGGTTCTAGAGCCCTAGCTAGCACCACATCTCCTCTGTTTTGAGACATTTTTGTTTCGTTTTACCCTAAAATTTTGAAATAAAGAACAAAATACCTTTCCAAGGGTAAAATCTCAAGTATGAAGGAATATGACTAGTTATTGAACAAAATATATCATAAAAGAACCTCAAATAACTAAGAAAAACATGACTAATTTATCCCCTATCAAGGTCCTCGTGTGCTGATATCAGCTCCTACCTACTGTAACTTGTTAAGAGAAGGGCTTGAACTAAAACTAAGTATTGTATCCTCTATGGAAGGGCCTTATAAATGAAAATTAAGTATTGTATCCCCCTAACTAAGGACCTTATAACGGAGATTGGGGATTCCCCACCATAATCATCGACAAGCATCAATCAAATCCATAACTTAGACACTAACTTAAAACAGAGCTTCATTTTGCACAATTTCAGTCAATTAAACATAATACCTAAAGCATTAAACAAACATCGTGATCAATCCATTTTAATAATACCAAAATAACTTTCATTTACAAAAGATTCACAATTTGCTAAAAAAAAAAAAAAAGTAAGCCAGAAAAATGTAGGAAAACTGTAAATCCCTTACCAGTTAGAACATTCCTCAATTCACCACCAACTTATCTAATTGCCTATAAAAATCCCAAAATCACAATCAATTTCATAGATTTCCAATCAAACTCAGTAATCCCACAAATTAAACACTTACACCCAAACATTTGCCAATCTATCCCTAAAGGCAATAACCCAATCTAAAGCATCAATTGCACGATACTCACCTAGATTCTAAGTCTCTAGGGGTGATCCCCTCCCCAGTTTCTTCTCTCTCGCATATTTCACATTTCTCCAAAGCTATCTTTGTAGGAGTGTTCTTGTCTATTCAGAAACAACGTAACGTTAATCCCTGAACATAACTAACTTAAGTAATTAAACCATTAACGCCTTATAAAAACTAATCATAAAACAACCCTAAAACTAATCACTTCACAAAAATAACCTCTAAACTCATGGGCTAGGCCCACCAACACAACCAAAAAAAAAGGCCCAAACAAGGATTTGGTCGTGGGCTCACAGTAGAATATTGACTGGTTGGTGCTTGAATGTTCCCTTAAGAATTGTTTTATCTTCTGGTTTTTCATACTTTCTTGGGAAGTGTTTGATGAATTCATTTTTTTTATTTTTATGGAGTATTTCTTTCTTCCTCATATGTCCCCTCCTCTATAACATTACATCACCCATAAATAAATTTCAAAAAAGAAAAATGTTCTGAATAGTACTCTAGTCTCATTAAAATCTATGATCTTGGATTAATCTTCTCTTTTTTTGTTTTTGAAACAGAATAACATGTACGTGGCTTCAAAAAAGTTCTATGTTGTTTTTCAGGGAGACAAGGTGGGCTATTTGAAGATTGGAAGGAATGCCATAAGGCAACTAATGGTTACAGAGAAAATGTTTTCAAATAATTTTCATCGCTCGAAGAAACTGAGCAAGCATGGAACAAAGATTAGGTGGTAGTTGTACAAAGCTGTATTTTAATTAGAATGTTGTTTAGATGTGAGTATGCAATGGTTCATTTCATTGTACTACTTTATTTGTATAGAAACAAGTTAGGCTAATTAATGAATTAATGCAACCTATTTTTATATTTTGTAAATTCTTTCTTTTCAAGGTTGAGTATTGCAATCTTTTGAAAGCTCTCTTGAATGCATATTCTGCAAAAATGATCTTCATGGTATGATATCAACAGGTTTTTTTTTTTTTCCAAAATATAGGGAAATTGAATTCGTAAAAAAATATTAATCCACCAAAAAGATAGTGTTAGAAATTGGAAAGTACAAAATTAAAATAATAGGCATTCTAAAAGTTACAATGAAATTAGCTAAGACTAAACTAACAAAACCAAACAATCTTCGTTAATTACATGAACATTGTAAGTTTGGCTTTGTTTTGGTATGGTGGGATGCCATTCAGGTTATTACATATATATATAGGCGAAAAGTTCTCCTGAGTTCTTATTTCCTAAGTCTCATGAATGAAGATTGGTAACCAACCAGTGTGTCCCGTGTGAGATACGCATGTTGTAGGTGGGTCTGGTTTTGTGTACATCTTCAGTAATAAGATTAAGTCTTCAACTGGTGGAGTAGAAAAACAATGGAAGTAGATTGAACTTGCACTGGAAGCTAACTTTGTAGAAGGAAAAAGAATGATATTTTAGAGCTAAGTACAAAAATTTAATAACAAAGTTCAATTACAAAGTTCTGAGAAAAATCTTCCTACAAAATTAAAGTCTTCCAAGTCGACGATTCAATTGCAAAGTTTTGAAAAAAAAAAAAAAATTCATCACTAATGCCACTGAGATACCACTGCATGACTCAAAGGACTTTTTGTGGAGTAATACATTCTGTCATTCTGTTGAGTCCAAAAATAATCATTAAATAAGGTAAGCAAAAAGGCTGTAATCCTCTGGTTACAGTTCCACATAAACGTGAACAAGCTACTTTGTATCCAATTCAAATCCCACTTAGCCTTTTTTGCAACACAAGGAATATTTTCAATTGCATTGAACAACCTATACTTCTCCCTTTAGTCTTTGATATATGTTTCCAAAAGCAAGCTGTACAGCTTTACAAATAGGAAGAAAAGTTCATCACCAAACATAGCATGAATGTACGCATAGTTTGTAGGAATATTTTGAAAACCATAAAATGCACAGTACATTCCCAATGACATAGTTCATTCTTAATGGCAATTTGAAAAACCATAAAATGCCCGAGTCTGCAAACAATAAGAAGTCAGTCAGCTTTAAGTACACACTCCATAACCGACATCTCTTCTTAACAATAAGAAGTTGCAGTAGCTCTGGTTAACCATAATAATTAAATTGATATTGGAAATTTTGTAATTAACGGAAGGAAAATAAAATGCATTGAACAGTCCGTATAACAAGTTTTTGGCTACTATAAATTATGCATCAACTACATCCTATTATAGTTTGGGATGGTGCAAAACTCTTATTAGGGCATAATAGTCTTCAAAAATCATTGCATTGATGTGTGGGAGATGATGTGAAACTGTGATACCTCAATCCCACATGGGATTGAGATAAGAAATATGGATGGTATATGAGGATGGGCCTAATAAATACCCACTGTCAACCTGAGTTATTCATTTTGGCTAAATGGGGACGGCGGCCAAATAGTAGACCCTAGGTATTATCAAGTCCACAGCTACTGGTATGTTAACTGACAAAGGAAAGTGAAAAAGCTACCAACCTCCACGAGGTAAAAAAACTACCTTTCCCCTTGCCCCCAACCCATAACAACGAAAAGAAAAAAGGTAAAAATAAATAAATAAATAAAAGAGAAAGAAGCCTAAAGAAAGCATCAAAATGAAGAGACTAACCCAGATTGTCATAATCGGAAGCATATTTTCCTTTCACAAGTGTTTCAACAAATGACACAGCAAGCTCAGCCCTACAAGTAACCTAGCTATGATAGAGTAAATGTGAGTTCAATGTGGGGGAAAAGAAGAGCATGAGATGATTTAAGGATCTCAATTTACTACACAAAAAATAATCATGAGCATTTCAACTTTCAGCAGTAGGACGCATGAGAATCTAAATTCTCACTCTTGGCTCCGCAGACCCGCATATTTTAAGATAAATACATAATGAAGGATTTGGAAAACCTTAAAAATGTTGCTAAGTTATTGAGTAGAATGATCTCTGAGATTACCCCCCACCTAGAGCAGAACAAGGGCCAAGCCCTTACATGATCAAAGCAAACACTAATTTCACTCAAACATTTTAGTTATCTAATGTCAAGTGGCCTGGCTATGAATCCACCAAGAGCAAGTACGCCTTTGGCAAAATATCATATCGTATAACTGAAATTTATTGCATGGAATTCCAATAACTTGTCCGTTTTCCAGCTGTATGCAAGCACCTGACTAGAGAATATCCAGAGCTTTGGAATACCTCTTAGCAGATACAAGAAAAGGGAAGAAGAACGAGAAGAGTGGGGGAATTGTACAGTTTTTATTCAGCCTAGTAATTGGAACACAATGCAACTACCCTTTACCTGGGCAATTCATTGACAGGTGCTTGAACAGATTCATTGGTTATCAGAGATCCTGTTATGCCCTCCTGTCCTATTTCTTTAGTCTAGTAAAGAATTCTTTTTCAGCTATATATTTACTAAAAAGAACAACAAAAGGCCCTCGAACACAATTCAGCTATATATTGTTTTTTTTCCCGTGAACATAAAATTCCAGCATTAGTTCAACAGAATACAGTTGGCATTTTATGATAGAAGCTTAGGAGGTTGCAACATGACTAGATAGCTTCCAAAAGCTCACAACTTGAGAATCAAAAGTTATTCTCAGAGCAAGCACTTTTTGCCAACCAGAAATCTTCTCAACTGCATCAATAAACTAAAATTAGCAAAATTGAAAGTGTACTTGCCAGATAGTTTGACTGAATGTGGTTTATATCTATTCTTTTTTTTTTACAAAAAAAAAAAAGCAATTATTTAACGTTAATGGTTGAAACCGATAAGATCAAAATAATGAGCTCAAATTCTTCCATCACCAGAATATCCTTATTCTGCTTCAATTTGGAGTCAGTATTCTAGGATTCGTCATTTGCATATCAAATCCTCCACAACTGCCTAGGATTCAATGAAGCTTAAACTATACTAAAGGGGGATTTAGTTTTTCAGCTTGTAAGTAATCCGTACTATCAAATCCATTCGTACCAGATAAAGCAGCAGACTTGCACATAGACTTTTTTTTTTTTTTTCAGCATCAATATTATATTTCAAGTGAAGATTAACAATATTTTAAACATCTCCGCACTACAGAGGATGAATCGCAAACAAAAATTACCTAATCCTAAAAGTGAAAAAAGTATAAAGAAACTTAATTTTAAACTTAATAGGTAGTTTCAAGATTTCACTTATGGAAGGAGTGGGAGGGAGAGAAAGAAATAGAAAATCTTCATATTCCTTTTCCCTTCTTTCTAAAGGGTTTTAGAAGTAAATAGAGCAATTTCAGTTTGTACAAGTATCTTAGATTCATTACCAAAACAAGGCAGAAAAAACAAGGATGCAAGAAATGGATTTTCCGCTTACGGTGAATAGTTTTGGAGCTGTTGTGTATTCTTCTTTTTCAAAACCAAAAATTCGAAGCTGCGTGCTAAAGTGCAAATCGATGTACAATGTCATTCTTCTTCTTCGAAGCTGAAAATTTGAGATTCGAAGTGCAAATCGAACCTCAAACCGGTAGAATTTCAGATTTGTGAAACCATATTGTTGATCGGAAGGATATGCAGAAAGAAAGAGAGAGAGAACTCTGTGAAGGGTAGAGAGAGAGAGTGGAAGAGGAATATGATGTTTGCGAAGATGAATTTGGCGGTGATTCCAAATTTTCAAACATTTTGCTTTAACTCTAGTTAACCGTGGTTTTGGGAAAAAGGAAAAAAAGAAAAAAAATTAAATTTTATAATAAAATAATCAAAAAGGACAGATGTCATCTTTTAATGAATTCAATTCCTACGTGGGTCGTTGACCAAATTCATATAAAAATTTTCTTATAAACAGTAGCACAATTTTAGCAATGCACAATGCAACGCTATCAAACAGTGAAAAATCTGTGGCAAATGCACATTTGCCATCGTTCGAACATAATTCATAATACTTTGAAGATGTTGCGAAAACCGTTTTCTTTTCTTTTTTTTTTTTTGCATCATTAGTTAGTAATTTTTACTACCAAAGTAGTTTAAAGTCTGAAATTTGTTTAGCGCAAATATTATGTTAAATTTTTAAATCATAAATAAAAGTTTTTTTAAAAGAAAAAAATACAACTGCAATTTGAAATTTGTAATAAATTCTTTGCTTAATTACCGAATTTCTGTTTTGGAATGCTTACTTATTATCATGTGCAGTTTGAAATTTGTGATAAATTTCGTTGCTTAACTACAGAATTTCTGTTTCTATATTTATTATCATGACTTAGGGGGGGGAAGTTAAAAGGGGATGAAAAATGAAAACCTTAGGTATAAAACCACGGGGAGTATCTTTATTTTCAGAGAAACAAGCACAAAAAAAAAAAAAAAACCATAAATTACATGCTTCTCAAAGCAGACATTTATTTTACAGCATACCTAAACTGCAAACATAAATTCAAATATACATTATATTTATACAACTATTCAGCCTCCAACAACCGAAGAACTTGAAGATGGATCTTCTAATGATGATTCCGAAGATGATCAAGCTGAGTGGTGAGCTTCGATGTCTTCAACCATGTGAAGGAAGAAGCTGAGCAAAGTTCCTGGATGTGGGTTGTCCTCCTTCAGCTTCTCGTAGTCCAGAGTCCATGTTACCAAGCTGTCTGGACCTTTTTTATCAACATGATAAATTATGATCATGGACTTGTATATTTCCATCAGATCTCCTTCAATCATCTTGAATCTGATCGATTGCTTTTCCTCATTGATATCTTCAATTATCTGTTTTGCAACCCTGTCTTCGCCGTCTGCAGGAAAAAAAAAAAGAGAAAAATCCAATCAAGCAGAAAAGCCACTTTTTTTCTTGAGAATTTTTGGTCTTGTAAGTTATAGCATTGAAGGTTTACCATGGGTATAGTGCCAGCAGATCTTGGATCCAACAGTTCCCAGTTGACCTTGAAGAAGAGTGAAGCGTTGCACTTTCCCGGGACTCATTTTGGAAAGATCGTGAGGTTTCTGTTTAAAGATATCGTGGAAGACGTCTCCACCAGCCTTGATCTCGGTTTGGCCGATCATTTTCCCCTTCAGACCCATCTTCTCAGCGATATTAAGAAACCAAATCCTGCAAAAACAATGATAAAGGATATCAAGTTGCTGGAAAACTAGAGCAGATTTTGGCTCATTATATAGACGAGTACTGACTGAAGTCCAGCTGTTGATAGGTGAATTGATTTCGAGTCAACCATGCAGATGGAACAATAATTAATTGTTTAATTAGCGCTCAAAAAAAAAAAAAAAACCGATAGAAGTTAATGGGTTACTATATTTAACAATGACTGTCGTGTTTTACACTTCAAACCATTGTTGGGTTCTTATAATCAGTGTGCTCTTCCAGGGTATCTCTAGTGATTCTGAAGGAAAGATATAGTTCTAGCATTTGTCCGAAGATCAAGGTTGCATTGTAACAAAAGAGACTTTGGGGGGACTTTTGTCTTTTGTTTGGCAGAAACGAAAACATTATAGGAGATCAAAATGGTAATTTTTATTTTCTTTTATTCCAAAAAATGGCCAATTAACAGACAAAGCTTTCTCCCCTTGGGGAGAGGGAGCTTAACCTTAATCTTTGCTCAAAAAAAAAAAAAATCCAAATTTATCATAATTTTCTAGCTCTTTCCTTGAGGAAGATAATCGACAAGATTGAATATTTAAAGTTCTATTCTTAGCTCTTTTTCTCTTCTTGACTTAAGACTAAAAAGAACGGAAACGAAATTTCCTTATAAATGCTGTTCAAATGAAGAATACTGTACTAGACTAATTAAATTGAGTGCAAGAAAATGGCAGCCTTTGGTAATACCACAGGACTGGAATAACTGGAGGGGGGATATGTGGAGAAGTTCGCAATTGAATGCGAATGCCATCGGCCATAATGTGGCCAAATAGGCAGCCGCCTCCGCTGATCCCCCATCTGTTTTACGTAATAATGGAGGACTGGTAGTTGGGTCGTGTATAGACAGATTTGGATTCTTAAATACTTACGAAATTTTTACAAAATTATGCACGTACAACAAATTATACGTCAAAACTTGGTTTTTTATTTAAAATTTTATCTAAACACATGATACAATCTACCATATTCAATCTTTTGAACTGCTAACCGTGGTGATCAAATGAATTTATGCTTATCTTTTAACCGGCCCCTCTTCCTATATGTACGTATCTTTCTTCAATAAATTTCAAGGACTAGCAGTTTTTCCCTCCTGATGCATCATGGTATCAATGAATAATTCACATCACAGGATTCGGATTAATTTCCTGTTTTCTAGTTTTCTAATTTATTTGGCCCAAAAATGCAAGTGGAATTTTTTTTTAATAAAAAAATAGATGTCTGGGTTAATAGCAGCCACCATCTCCCCCCAACAAAAAAAAAAAAAAAAAAAAAAATTGGTGCGTTGGATTTACTGGTCTTCCAAAAGACGGTGAAATATTTTTGTAGGTAGATCAGTTTTTTTTTTTTTCAATAAACAAAGATTATTTATTTTTCTAATTGTTCTCACAGTTGCTGAGAAAAGAGATACCTAAAATTGAAATAGAAATAAACATACATACATACTTATATATATATACATACATACATACATACACATACATATATATATACATATATATATATATATACATATATATATATATATATATATATATATTTGTCTAACATTGCAGCACTATAAGAAAATATTGATGTCTAGTTGCCATTCGTATACTACCATTTTATCAAACGTAGTATTCCATAAGTTCTTCAGATAATGTTATCTCATAGAAAATGCATGGATTTAACATTTTTATCTTTCAAAATTCAATCCTGTAAATTCTTTAAATTACAGCTCAAATATTCAACTATTAAACTTTAACACAACAATAATTCATTGTTAGACTAAATTCTAAAATATCAAATATGCAATTGCTAGTTACAGAAACTCATGTATATAAAAGTTTTGATAAAATAAACGCACAAGAAAAGGAAATTCTTCTGTTATCTCCTTCTCAATCATAATCATTACTCTCTTCATTCTTGAATAGCTGTCTTTTTTAAAAAAAAATTCCATGCAAATTAAGAAACTTTTAACATTTGTTGAGTGTTATAAGAAAAAGATTGAATTATCATTATTAGAAATATAAACCTGGTTTGAAAATTAAAACTAATTAATATTAATTATAATTTAATA